>JABUQX010101687.1:5000-12500 GCA_015478945.1 Trachelipus rathkii
AGAAAAAGTGGATTGAGTCAGTAAAGGAATGTCTAGAGGAGAGAAATGTGAGTTTGGCAGAGGCGAGAATAAAGGTGCATAATAGGAGTGAATGGCGGGGTTTTGTGAGGGGGTATGGTTGTGGCCCACCTGGGTCAAGGGATGAACCCTTACACTGACGATTTACCATAGTGAGGGTCCGTCGCAGTCCCGTGAAGCTATAGGGTGGATTTTGACTGCGACGAGTTCTTACCAATTAATGGTACAAAGGGCTGGTCTTTCTTTTCGACTTTTGTCCTATACTTCTTTCCACTGCTTTTCTTTTCTGATGTTTGTACCGTACCACCACCAGTGTGGAGAAAAAAGGTTTATATAGAATATATATATATATATATATATATATATATATATATATATATATATATATATATATATATATATATATATCTCTCTATATCTTACACCAGTAATATTTTTAATCATTAGTTATATATATTATTATTATTATTACATATATTTTTACTATATATTCGGCATCATTATTTTATTATTTTATTTATTGTTATATATATATATATTTTCTTCATTAATATTAAAGGTTGTGATATATTAAAGAATATAAATTATATGTATTTGTGTATATATATATATATAGCAGTATATTATATATATATATATATATATATATATATATATATATATATATATATATAATAGTTATATATATTATTATTGGTTGACTGGAACATACATGTTACAGCAGCAGCAGCATATATATATATATATATATATATATATATAGTAATATATATATATATATATTATGTGTTGTTATATATATATATATATATATATATATATATATATATATTGTATATATATATATATATATACAGTATATATATATATATATATTTCACATGGATTTATCTGTTCAAGTCATATATGAAAAACAAAATTTGTGATATCTATTTTCTTCTTCATTTATCAATTTTTCTTTTCAGATAAAATATATTATTTTTCTCACGTACGCTCCAGAACTCATTTTATCACGTATTCAAAGTCCTATTAACTATTTACTTTTCCTATCATATTTATTTTTCAACTTTCCTATCACTTGAAACTGAAGCTCGAATCATCCCCCTCTCTTCCACCCCCTATTTTTCACCCCCGAGATAATCTCTTGTTCCTTTCAAAATTCTTATTCTGACGCCTGATGCTCTGCCGTATAGTCGCCTCTCTTTTAAACACAGTTACCTCATTTTGTGAATTTCCGGTAAGTTTTGAAATTTGTTTGAATTTATAAAACTATTTTTACTCGCAAACATAACTTCTACATTTTTCCATCGTAATAATTATTGCCGTTGAAATTTTTGAAAAGATCGTCTGAATTTAAATTTTTTTTAAAGATTTAATTTCCTTATTTACATTTTAATGAAACTGGGAGTTTTGGAATCAATTTAACCAAACTCTTTGATATTTATTTTCTTGTGTTTTCCCCCAGCTGTTACATAAACTTCCTCCCAAACTCCAAAGAAAATATATTATTTTTGCTCCAGATTCGTGTTCGATTTTTTTTTTTATATTTTCTTTCACTTGTGATCCTTACCTAGTTCCATCTTTTCAATGTAAAGTTTTTGGTGAAATATTTCCTGGCCCTTTTAAGTTTTATAAAATAGTCATGAGAGCCACGTTAATAATAATAATAATAATAAGGATGATGGTAGTACTAACATAAATAAAGAATGATAAGAACTGCGAAAATAATGAAAATAATAATAATAATAATAAAGAAAAAAAAATTTTATATTAATAATAATAATAATAGAAATGGTGATAATACTGATGATGATGATAATAATAATAATAATAATAATAATAATAATAATGAGAATTTTCGCACTAGCTCTTGGACTTTGTTTGATTTCATATTTTATAAAAAGAAAAATTTTGCAACCCTAAAGAATATTACGCAAATCTCTCCCATTTTTTTCCCCATTTGTCATTTTTTTAGCTCTCCACCCTCGGGATTTGAACATACCCCTCGCTATTTGGAAATCAAATTTTTAACATATAATATAACATACACTCCCTACACTTCAACCACCAGAACATTCTCAACTTACAATTTATTTTTGAAAAATTTAAAAATAATTTTTAAAGTTTCTTGGCTCCTTTTTTTTTATTTGTTGTTACTAAACTCATTTTAATTTTTCATAGGACCAAGAATAGTTTTGACAATATGTAAAATTTTCTAATTTTTGTATTAAAATTTGGGTTTTAATAGTCAAATTTTGTGAATCTGTTTTAAAAGATTTTTTTTAATTTCTGTTGAAGATTGTGCCAAAAATTTTTAGAAAACTAGTTAAAGGAATTTTTAACAAAAATCAGCTTATGGGATGAAATAAATTTTTGTATGCTCCTTTTCGTTATGATTTTATTAATTTTTTTATGTCTTTTTAGGCACCTTGCGTTCCACTAATATTGGATTATATCTTCATTGATTGTGTAAAATAAAAATATTCTGATCGAGTTGGACGTTATCAATTTACCTTCAGAGGCCTAAACCCTTATTTGCCCACACAAGATTTTTTTTTATGGGCAAAGTGGAGACCTTGCAAGTGGTGTTTTTGTTGAAGCTGTAGTCTCAAAGCTGAAGTGTATATCGCTGTGTGAAAGCGACTCCCATTGGTGAAATTGGAAACACGGAGCACTCTCTCCAACGCAGGTGTCGGGATTCACTTCTTTTGAGGTTACTACGACTAACGGTATTGCATCTTTTTCACTCTTTTTTTTTTAAAATTTTTTTAAAGTCAGAATTTTTTGAAAAATTTTCATTCTCAAATTTGAAATTTTTAGCCCATTAAATTCAAAATTTCAATTTCATTAACTCTCTAACAAACCATTATTTTGGGCTATTGTTTTTGCTTAATCCTCATTCTCCCCACTAATAACTAATATGGCAGGTGAGGATGAAACCACCCCAAACTCTCAGGCTCAGCCTATTGCAACCATAACACAGGTTACGAAGCCCGAGTTGCTTCTTGAAGGGCGTATAGATGGCAAGTGGGTAGGCCCTAGTTTGCTTCATTGGGACGCGAATGTCCGTGAGAATATTGCTTTAAAGAATTGCATTTCTGAACCCTCTCGGTTAGCTCAGGCGCAAAACCAGATCTCCAACGACCCTAAATCAGAGATTCGCAGGTTTTTGAATGCCTACCCAGAGCTTTTTAAAGTGACAACTTTAGATGACTTTTTAACCCGGTTGAAAGCTTGCATTTTCCCAGACAAGGCTCTTTCCCCCTATGATGCCATGCAACGTATACGAAATTTTCGCTGGTCTGAATCCGACTCCTTCAGCGCGGCTGTTCTCTCTCTCCAGCAGCTTTATTCAGATTTCTATACTACTCTCGCCAAACGTGACGCTTCCTACAAGCCTGATGACAAAATTATTACCGCCACAGCTTTCTGCCATTTGTTCACATTTCTTCCCGAAAAACCCGAGATTTATAGAAGGGATTTCAAGAAATTTCACAACCCTGATTTAGATCTCCACAACCAAATAAATAATTTGTTAGAAAAGTCCGAAGGCCGTTTGCATGACCCTATCCGTAATGTGATGCCTCAGCCCAATATCCACTTTCAAAAAACGGCATCTATTCCCCAAAAATCACAAAATTTTGGCCAGAGGCAGGATATTCAGCACTCACCCCGCAATTTTCAACCTCGTAATTTTAATAATCGTTCAAAACCGCAGGCTCCTCTTCATCAAAATCGTCAAATTCCTCAACCCCAGAGGCCTGCTGTGTGCTTTAACTGCGAGAGAGGAGGGCACTCGACTTCCTATTGCCCTTTCAACCCATATTGCCGAAAATGTTCTTCAAATCACAAGAGGGGTTCCACCGCTCAATGTAAGGACTCTCGATGGAGTCCTAATGATCCAAACACCCCGTTGAAGCATGTCCCAATCACTGACAAAATAAAGCAAGACATTATACAAAATAGATGGAAGGGCTCCGGAATTTTTAGACCTTCTTACATTGGAGTTAAACCTCAATCCAGAGCTCCTAATTTTCAAAGAACTCAACCAGATCGCAACAATTCCTGGAGACGAAATCACACTTCATATACTCAAATGGTAGAGCCCTCAAATGTTTACGACTCCACTCCTGAAGACCAATATGAAGAAAACTACTATTATGACGAGGAAACTGATGGTCTTTATGATGCTCAGCAGCAGGATTTTTAAAAATTAGGAGGGCAGAACACCTATCTAATTCTTCCCTCCGAAAGCATAATGTTAAATTTTCTTCAGATGTTTTTGATCCTAATTTTACTTTTCACTCAAATGTTCACACTCTTTTTACACAGATCAATTCCAACAGCGAGGTAGTTTTCTCAAATAGTAATGTTGCAAAGCCTCTAAATAATTCTCTTTTTAATATTAATAATATTTTTGATTTTAATACTAACTCTCATGCATGCCTCATGTCTTCACGCTTCGCGCTTTTCAAAACTCTTCTTCAAAGTTCTCATTTCTCTACTCTTACTAATAATACTTACACCGCACCTATGTGCATTTCGCATTCACATTCTTACCCTCCCTTTTTCTCGAAAGAACAACACTTTCCATCTACTCTCTTCGCAAATCGTATCTTCTCCTCGCATTCTACACAAAAAAATTAGCTTTCTCCTTTCTCTCACTACAGAAACTTCCACACTCTTAGATCATGTCAACGTTCTTCACAAAGTTAAAACTGAAACTTTCCATACACACCTCATTTTCATATGTGTGTAAACTCAAAAGAGCACTCACATTATGATGCTGAACACACTTAACACATCTTACGCAAACACACTCTTTTAAAGCCACATTCATTGCATTTTCCAATACCTTTCACTCTCAACACAAGGACATTAACCACAATCATGCCTCCTTCTTTAACAGACTTATCACTGTAAAATAAACACATTCCAAATCCAAAACTCCCACACACATCAACACGACCTCACATCACACAGATTCATTTATACCATCTATTTATCCTTTTCCTTCCTCACACATGATCATCTGTACCTCTTCACAACTATTTTTAGATTGTTAACATTTTCTTTTAAAGTGCCACGGGCCGACTATTTTACATTTATTTACATCAATGTATAAATAATCAAACATATTAGGAAAACATTTCTAACATGTAAATTATGAAACGATCATCACATTTCATTGAAAAAGACAATTATAACAAATAAATATTAAGATCGCAAAATTTCAAAACCTTCTTCTCATAAAATCTTCTCTTTTCCTCTATCTTCACAGACAAACATGTTGAGAAACTGGATCCTCTTCTTTATCTTGACATCAAAAATCTTCGCTCTGAAACTAGAAAACACTGAATCACAATATGAAGTTCATCAAGGCTTTGTTTTAAAACAAGCAGGACATTCAAGATTTATCTCCAGCTACTTAAATATAAATACTAACTTAAGATGCTCAAAGGAGTTATACCACATCATAGAAAATGTATTAATCAAAAATACCCAGCTACTAACTAATTATATACCATACTTGCAACAGAGGTTCAACAGTAGATTTAACGCTAACCAAACTTCACCTGAACTAACATACATTCATTCATTATTACTTGAAAACCAGAAACAATTTAAAAATATCCTCCAAGACCCTTGGGTACTATCCTCTTTAAATATTCAGCCTTCAGCACCCAAAAGAGTAAGTAGAGGCCTAATAAATGTAGGCGGATCTGCATTGCAATATCTATTCGGGACAGCAACCATGAACGATATTAATAAACTTAATACCAAAATAAACTTATTACAAGATACGAGAGCCCATATTTATAAACTTAAAGAGCAAGTTCATCAGAATACTAATACATTAATAAATATAAAAGACAATTTGAAAGTGTTAACCCAATATATAAATGCATCTATACCTTCGATAGAATTACAGCAGGAAATATCGAAGCTAAACACATACTTAAACTTAGAAAAAACAATCTCGAACAACATACACACCCTCATTGTAACCATACAAAATATATGGACCACAGCAAAGTACCAAAACACTCCCTTAAATGTATATTCTTATGATATCTTACACGAGCTTATCAGAAATAGTAGCCAAATCTTACAACACCAACCAATAATACCTCTTACGCACGAATCATTCTACAAGTTCCTATCTCTATCTTGGTCATTTATACACGAAGACGATGCTTACCTTCTATCTACTATCATTCCATTTTCCGACGAAACTTCTTACAAAATTTATAAAGTAATTCCCTTCCCCACGCCACTAAATGCCACATACCCAAGACTGATGTTAAATAACGAATATCCCTACTATTTTCTAAATCATCAGACTCTCAAATATACCTACAGTAAAAGTTTGACAGAAGACACTTGTAAACATTATGATTCAAATTTCATTTGCTTCCCATCTAACCCCACGCAATCACTTGATTACCAAAACTGTATCATATCCGCAATATTAAGAACAAATCAAACCAGTCATTGTAACTACATTTCCTATCTCTCTGAAGCCCCTTTCAATCTTAAGGTCGGACATCAAACCCTACTCACTTTCTCTTCCAAAGTCGTAGCTTCAATCTCCTGTCCCAAAAGTCAACCCAGATTAATTACTAGTAACATCTTCCTCCTCCCACAAGGATGCACATTTGTTTCAGACAAATACACCTTCAGGTACCCTTCCCATTCTTCCGTGCAAACAAGTTGGATTAACAAAGATTCTAAACTTCCTGAATATCCACTTGACAGTCAAAATTTTATCCCAAATGTTACTTCTCTGACTTCCAAATTAAAATTAAAACCATTATATCCACAGTGGGATGAGTCTCTTGATACTATCAATCAAACTTTACAAACTCAGAAAAGCATAAATATCCATTCTTTTTCTATATCCGGATTCTCCATTTTTGCAACCATACTAAGCTTCTTAGGAATCTGTTTGGTTTATTTTAAACTTCGCCCTACTCCAGTACCACCTGCAGCTCCTTCTGCAGCCCCTAGTGTTCAATATACCGTGGTCCAACGTGCACCTATACCCGAACCAAAATCAACCTCTTCCATTTACCCTGGGCTAGAACCCACATATTCAAATCCTCCTGCATAAATTGCATACCTCAATTTCCTTTTCTTCTCACTGGCAGGGGAAACTCTTTCACATGGATTTATCTGTTCAAGTCATATATGAAAAACAAAATTTGTGATATCTATTTTCTTCTTCATTTATCAATTTTTCTTTTCAGATAAAATATATTATTTTTCTCACGTACGCTCCAGAACTCATTTTATCACGTATTCAAAGTCCTATTAACTATTTACTTTTCCTATCATATTTATTTTTCAACTTTCCTATCACTTGAAACTGAAGCTCGAATCATCCCCCTCTCTTCCACCCCCTATTTTTCACCCCCGAGATAATCTCTTGTTCCTTTCAAAATTCTTATTCTGACGCCTGATGCTCTGCCGTATAGTCGC
>JABUQX010101687.1:17500-20000 GCA_015478945.1 Trachelipus rathkii
GTTTGTGGCTAAAATGATTGCAGTTATAAATGTAATAGACAGTCACACCAAAAATCATCTGCTAACTCATAGCAATGTTAAATTATTTAAAATGTTCTGAATGTAAAATTAAGGCGAATGTAACCTCAAGCGTTTCGAAAACACACATGCTACGCATGGAAATGTCAAGTTATTTAAAATGTTCTGAGTGCAAATCCGCGAATGTAATCAAAGGAAACTTAAGAACACATATGCTTCCCATTCAGATGTCAAATTATTTAAGTGTTCTGAGTGCAGCTATGAATGTAATCAGAAAGGAAATTTAAAAACTCATATGCTTACTCATGGAAAAGTAAAGCGATTTAAATGTTCAGAGTGCAGATATGAATGTAATCAGAAAGGAAGCTTAGAGAGATATTTGCTACCCATGGAAATGTAAGGATATTTCTAAATGTTCTTGAGTGCACCTATGAATGTAATCAGAAAGGAAGCTTCTTTGAAGACACACATGCTTATACATGTAAATAAGCTTTTTAAATGTTCTAAGTGCAAATGAAAGTATTCATATAGGAAGCTTGAGGGAGACATATGCTTACGCATGGTAATGTAAAATTATTTAAATGTTCTAACTGCAGCTATGAATGTAATCACAAAGAAAGCTTAAAACTTCATGTACTTTCGCATGAAAATGTTAAATTATATAAATGCGTCCTGAGCAGCTACGAATGTAATCGAATTACAATTTAAAAGCTCATATGCTGGTACATGGAAAAGGGAAAAGTCATTTAAGTGTTCTTGGGTGCAACTATGAATGTAATCAAAAAGGAAATTTAAAAACTCATATGCTTACACACCTAGATAGGAAATTATTTAAATGTTCTGAGTGTGACTATGAATGTAATCAGAAAGGAAACTTTAAAATACATATGCTTACGCATGGAAATGTCAAGTTATTTAAATGTTCTGAGTGCAACTATGGATGTAATCATAAAGGTAGCTTAAGGAGGCATATGGATACACATTTAAATACATTTAAATGTTCTGAGTGCGACTATGAATGTAATCAGAAAGGAAACTTTAAAAGTCACATGCTTACGCATGGAAATGTAAAATTATTTAAATGTTCAGATTGCAGATATGAATGTAATCAGAAAGGGAACCCTAAAGAGACATATGCTTACGCATGGAAATGTAAAAGCATTTAAATGTTCTGAGTGTGCCTATGAATGTAATCAGAAAGGAAGCTTAAAAATACACACACTTAGGCATCACACGACTAGAAACTCCGACGCAATGTGTCCTGATAATCCAGATCAAAGGACATCTTTCATATGATGTAATGTGAAGCAGAAAGACCGATAAAGGTGGTTAGTGATATTTTATTTGTTATTTAAATGGATATTTGGTTAGAAAAGTGTGCATTCTTAGTTATGAACAAAGCCTGAAAGACGTGCAAAAAAACATTGTAGTAAACAACTTCGAAATTAAAGGAACTTACAAAAACATAGTAATGGAAGAATCCAACAAAGAGTGGAATAGTTGGAATAACAGAAAATATTGAAGAAAGTGAGACTATATTCTTTTAGGTATGTAAATAAGAACGAAGAGTATAAACCTGGAACAATGACAATATCAAAAAAAAGCAAAGAGACTACCTCTATGAGTTTTACATAGGGATGTACCGATACCAAAAAAGGCCGATACCGATACCGATACTCTATTTTTTTAGGTGCCGATACCGATTCTTTAATTAATATAATAAATACACAGTAATAAGATAGAACATATGTGTACTGCTAGGCAACTCAGGATTGCATTCCCTGTACAAAAAATACTTCGTCAGTTATTTCATATTTGGTTGTTCCCAAGTATATTTATTTTATAAATTAAAATAGTATCTTAAAGGAACAATAAATGCAAATATAATATTAATAACTTTTTTATGTTTGTGCTTATTCAAAAAATATTCCATTTCCATTTTCCAGTAAATATTAACAAAGTTTAGCTACTAGCTTTTATGTTTTAACATTATTACAATTTACAAGAAGATTCTTTAACTAGCTACAAAATAAAGAATAAAAATAATGAAAGAAGAGACCTCAATTAATCAGCTGAAAAGACAAAATGAAAAAACGCTATTATTCGAACATGACATGATAATAATATACTCCTTTAAGATAAAGATAGATATCATTCAATACTCAAATTCAAAAATTCTCAAATTGTGATGCAAAAACATTAAGCTTTCACTAGTATCTGGCGAGAGCCTGTTCCTTTTTGGGGTGTTTACATTCCCACCTACACTAAAAATACGCTCGCTCTCGACTGATGAGGTAGGGACTGATAAATATTCGCTTGCAAGCACTGATAATAATGGAAGCCTTGGCCCATTTTTATGCCACCACATGAAAGGATTCTCTTCTGTAGGCAGCATCTCCATGTTTTCGTAGAGCTTTCATCTCTTTCACAGACTGCAAATTTGAATTATCTTTGCTCATTGATGACTGTCCTCCCAGTTTTT
>JABUQX010101688.1:0-30000 GCA_015478945.1 Trachelipus rathkii
TTCTAGATGATCTACCAATATACTTATATATATAATAATATTTGAGAGCAATATTTTCATCATATGTAGTGCATTTATATATATATATACTCGTATATATCATTATACTAAATACTTAAAATATTATAGTTACTAATACAATAAACCTAATTGACTTATATATTACCGGTTATAAATTATTATAAATTATTAAATATTATAGTATAATTTATAATAAATATATTAATATTATATGATTTTTAGGTACTGTATACATAAGTATCCTTCCGGCATTCTGCAATCAACAAATAATTATATAGTGTTATTTTTATAACTTTCTATCTATATGATCCTTTAATTTAATTTTATTGGGCTCACATTTTTAATCATTTTTTACACCAGCTTATTTTTTCACTATAACAACTTGCTAATGTTGCAAATTATTCATATACCCTCAATATTTCCTTCTTACGCACTCGTGTTCCCTTCATAGTTGTCCAGAAGCTCCCGTTCATCCTGGAGAGTTACAGGGCCGGTATTATCTATCCCATTTTTTTTTTATATCTAATAGAAATCACTTATTTTTTCCACGTAATAAATTGAATTTGAATTTGTATGTTAATGCCTATTTTATTTTCTTTTTATAGTTTTCTTAGTGACAATGTACAACAGAATGAATTTAAATTTCTAATGTGCGATGGCGAACTCTATATATAATATACATATATATTATATGTGTATTATATATATATATCTATTTTATTATTATATAATAGTAAATCATACTTATAGTGTTACTCAATCTATATAATATAGTAATTAATCATGGCCTCACAACATCTCATGGAGTTGTTAATATATGATATATACTATACCTATACTTATTAATATGCATATTTATATAACTCTAAATATTTATATATATTAGTAGTTATCTCTTATCACTAAAGAAAGAGTAACACGTAGTTTATAATATAATATTAATTATAATAACTATAATAAAATTTAGCGTATCCTATATATTATATATATTAATTATATATATTAATAATAAAATATCTATAATAATTAAATATAATACTAATAATATTATAATAAAAAAAAATATAAAAGAGAAATTAGAATAAAATAACTATAATATAAATAAAATAAAATACAAGCTAAATAATATATAGCTACTCAAAAGACAAGTCTCTAGGTGCACCCTTGTATAACCGTACAGCAGACTTTTTCTGAGTCCGATTGCATTCACTTGATCAATAAATAAAAAATGTTAAGTTTAATTCTTTCTATCAAAATAAAAAATAATCATTCAAATAAATAGGAACGAATACAATTATCAAAAACTAATAAAAGGAAATTGTCATCAAACTTAAATCATTGCATTTTATTATGATTTGGGGAGTATCGGGGCTTATTCCAGATTGAGAAAATTTTTAGGTGGCGCGCAAGTTCGTGGCATTCCGATGGCTACATTTAGTCTCTCTTCGCTGTAAAATTTAATTAGTTAACGTGTTACCTATGTATTTTTGTGTTCTTAGTAAGGTTATATTTATTTTTATGGCACAACTTACTCTTTTATCATTAATTTTGGCTGTTGTACTTAATTTTTTCTGAGTTAATAAATAATTCAGAGATATACCCTATATTAAAGGCACTATATAATCATCTAGTTGATAGTACTCTATAAGATATAAACACGTGTCAACAAATTTATATTAATTGGTAAAGTTCCTAATAATAGAACAAAGAAAGTTTTATAAGCGATTTGATGGAGTCTTAGGCAAGGATAAGTGATACCTGATTTTTAATTTAATAATATTAAATTCGTAAGACTGACATCTTGGGTTGCAAATTCGGCACCAGGATTATCAAAATTTAGTGGGGTGCTAATTTAATACCCGTGTATCCTCTTGAGTCATTCGAAATTTCATATAAAATTGCAAAATTTTTTAATGTTGTCTTTTACCACAAAAAATTGACTGTCTGATAACCATATTAAGAATGTCTAAAAATCATTATGATAACCAACACACTTTTACAAAGAAAGAATAAGTAGGATAAAATAAAGTTATTATCACAACTTAAAGAAAGCCTAATTACATATACATACTTTCTCTCACAAGAATGAGTATACACTTTGATTTTACTAAGTAAACAACGGCAAGGATCACAGGGCTCTCTGATGATGTAGACAACATCCTCCCTCTATGCAGTTATTCGTTTTCTTGCGATTATGGTTCTTATCGAACTCTATGCCTAAACAACAAGCTCACTCTGAGTGGTTTTGCTTCGTCGTTTTGTCAAAGCTTTGTGGTTCGTTTATGTAAAGGCAGCGCAAATAAATGTAAAAGAAACGGCGCACCGATACTGGTAGAATGATTTTCTCTGTGATATCTTAGTGTTAATTTAATAAAAAGAATATGCAACCTTACTACTTCTACGAATTATATCAAACATATAATCAGTTCGTTTTGGTCAAAGATTCAAAGCCCACCTCAAGAAATGGATCAACGCTCACCAAACTAAAAGAATTTCCTTAAATTCTGTGTAATATAAGAATACAAAAGAATTAGGAAATTCCTTACGTTTGATGACATTTTTTAATAGATTTTGCGTTTGACAAAAATGACGCAAACTCGAACATTTTATTAGTTTTTTTCAAACCCATTTTCTTAAAAATATTGTAATAACGAACTTTAAAAGAGACCGAAAACGCTTGGGCTTGCGTTCATTTTTGTCAACAGCGTTTGCGTTCATTTTTGTCAAACATCGCAAAATCCTAAAAAACGCTCACCAAACGTAGAATTTCCTTAATTTGTAATATAAGAATAAAAAAGAATAGCAACCTACAGAATTAAGGGAAATTTCTAACGTTAGGCGAGCCTTTTTTTTTTAAGATTTTTCGGTTTGGAAGAATATTTGCCAAATCGAACACTCTATTAGTAATCTAAAAGATTTCTTAAATATATTGTATAACTTCAATTGATGGTTAAAATGAAAAAACGTGACTATCATAATTGTAATGATAAAACACTTTTTAATTGAGGATTCTTAGGGATGTAAAAATTGAAGTGGGACGAATTGCCCCGCCCGGGGGCAAAAATCGTGGGGCAATTCGGTCCCCGTTACTTATCGGCTTCTAACATTAATTATTTATTATAGCAAAATCCCCATAATTATTACTCCTAAAGGATAATATATACTTATAAAAAAAAAAATTTCGAAAAAAAAAAAAAAGTTTCCATAAACCTTAGGCAAATTTATGAGGTCGACGGCCCTGGATTTTTGGACGATTGGCCCGTCGTTAAAAACGGTGTATAATTATATAGAGTAGGGGGAGGATGATATAATTGTTTATTTATTTTATAATTATTACTATATATATTAATATTATACACTAATACAGTTATATATTAACCTACTACCGTTTATATTTATTATAGTATGAGTATGATATAGTAGGTTGTATTATTATTTGTCACTGGGGAAGTTTATTGCCACTTAAATAACAATTTAATTGGTTCTGACAGTATTATTTCAATAATTAAGGTGTAGTGAAGAGTAGAGTCATGGGCAAAAGTGCGGACAGGTTTACTAATCATTTTTCACAAGAATTTATTAGTAAATTGGAAAAATGACAGTATGTAATGCAATTAAACAAGTACTACAAGAAAATGCTAAAATATTATAAAATTTTGGTAAAGGTATAGCACAGGACCCACATATTTTCTGAAAATTTAAGTTCAAAGATACATATCAATATGTGCTATATATATTAGTTTGATATATATATATATTATATATATATTTATTATATATATATATATAAATATATATATAATCATATATTATATATATAAACCAATATATAATAATATAGATATAATTAATATATCATAGATTTATTATCATTACTAATTTTATGTGTATATTAAGGGTTACTTTATAGCGACACTTTTAAGTTAACAATTGGAGGCTTGGGCCATATGTTTGCTCTTACTTATTGGACTCAAGTTTTTGGCTCTAAATAATCATGGCTTTGTACTTTCATACTTTTGGTAGCTTGTGGTTATTTTATTACGAATACAAATTTAAAGATTGAGATTTTGAACTTTCTACTACGTATATTATATATTTATTCTACAGAAATATAAACTATATAAAATTAATATTTGAAAAAATTTATAATATAACTAGAAGTGAGAACCGGATATTTTTTAATCTTTTCTTGAATGATACAGTTGGCGTTTCATTAGAGATTTATCAAATAATAATATAAGATTAATTACAACCCCAATCATGTTATGTGCGACTAAGGGTTGAAAATATTACAGCAATAAAAAGTGTTTCCATTTATGAAATAATGTTATTTATTTCTTTTGATTTTAAAGCGATCTAATGCTGAAAATATTACGATTTTGTTATCCATACTTTGATAAGATATATATTCATTCAAGGTTTTAAAATAATAAATAGTTATGTTGGTTGATTACGGCCTCTATGTCCAAGGTATAGGCTGGTTTGGTAATATTGGATAATTGAATATCACGCTTGGGTATTATTATAACATAAATTAATTTCAAGATATTTACTATAATTAAATAATCTTAAATTAATTAATATAAATAAATAGAAAACCAAATCTCTGATCATATTAAGAGTGAAAAAATTAATAATAAACAAAATCTCAAATTAATAATGTTGAATAAAAAACAAAGAATCAACTTATGCGATTTAATACACACCAAAGCAATTTCCTCAATAAATTCCTCCTGTCTTAATCAAAACATAAATTTATAAATTTCGAAGCTGGAGCAACTATGATTTTGATTTGAGTAGCACTTTTTTTTCAGTAAATAGTTTCATAATAGTTAAATTTATTTAAAAAAAACATTATTTTAATTATTTAATTAATATAAGTGAATAATTAAATTAAGTATTTATGTAAAATTTGTAATTATTAATAATATATTATTTCAAATCTAGTTTAAAATTCATTAAATAGGCGACATTTTTTGTTTCTCTAAGGTATAATTATAAATTAGAGACTTCATTCATGGGCGACCCGAATTTTTTTCTTAGAGGGGTTTTGGTCGTAAAGTAACCTTCAATATATATATATATATATATATAATTTATATATATATAGTTATTATTTTTAATATATATTATATATCATATATATATTATATTACCACTATATCTATATATAATATATATATTATATAGATATATATATATTATATTAGTAATTAATATTAATATATAATTACATATTATTTATTATAATATTATTCCTATAAGATATATATATATACTTATTATATTATATATTACTATATATATATTTATGATATTATTTTATAATATATAATATATATCCTTAAGCAATAAATTAATTAGGTCATATTTTTTATGATTTTAAAACTAGAGAATCGCTAGAGTAGACTGCGAAGTAGATTCAGTTTGTTGAGGTTTCAGCCTCTAGATTATCCTGACGGGGTACTTCCATTTTTCTCTACTGTCCGGTTGCAATTAGGTTGAGCTAAAAACATATTTTCAGTAATAAGGGTTCGAGCAGAATGGAATACGAAAAGTGATATTAATGTTAGTTTTCACATGTAGTAATAATATCGTTAGTTTTAATATCATAAAAAAACTTTATATTATGATATATAGATATATCATAGTATACTATATATATTATAGTTTGTTATTTACATTATTATATATATTATATATTATATTATTAAATGATTAAATATTCATTGTATACATATCGTATGTCATTATTTCATTTATAATATATATAATATATTATATATATTATATATATTATATATATATATTATTGCTTAAAATCTAGGTTTTCAGAAAATGTAGGCTCTGTGCTATTTTTCCATGATTTTATATTCATTGATCATAAAGCTCTTTCATCCTAGATTCTGCTTAGTTAAAAACCTGTGACAGACCATTTGCAACTTATTTCACGAATTTTTTTTCTAATTAAGGGTCTAGGAATAGTTAATGTGAGTATTTACTGATTGGGTTCAGTAAATACTTGTAATTAAAATACAAACATTCTATTAAAAAATTTTTAAAACTTTTGAGTTTTTTTTTTTAGATTTTCCTACTTTAACGTTTATTTTCATAAAATATAAAAATGCAACTAGAAAAAATTCATTAGGTTAATAAATATGTTATCTTCTTTTTCGTATTCGTAAATGGCGGGGATGACCGATAGGTTTTTATTTATTTTCCCAAATACCTTTGACTTTTATGCAGATTGTTTGTTTATAATAATAATAGGAATGTTTATTTATATCTATAAGTTATTTTATGAATAGCTAAAAAATGTAAGTAATGTAACTTGATGATTAAAGTAAGGAATACAATTTATGTTTAAAAATATAATAACTCTGAGTCTATGATTCATATTGCGTATGATTAAAATACCAATAAGAGTTTACATAGATTATATACAAAATAAATTAATTGACATAAATTTAAATAACAAATATTAATTTTTTATATATTTTAAGTAATAAGTGATATTAATAATAAGTATTGATAATTATGTGATTGATTAATATAGAGTATCAAATAAACAACTTAAAATAATTAACACTGCGGGTATCTAGAATAAAAGTATTAATATTTATGGATTATATATGCATCAAATTAATCAGGTGTAATTGAAAATAATGACGCTGAAAATCAAATGGGTAGAATACAGTGGTGTGTGTTTTCTAGCTAATATGAATTGTAAATTATTTGTGTCAAATATATATTTTTTTAAAATAAACTTATAGAGAATATCGCCATCACCATCATTGGCTTGAAAAAATCTAAATAAATCTGTTTCTAAGTATGAATAATGATGAGAATTAGAGATAAACACTTGTTAATTCAATATAATTTGATCGAAATATTAGTGGAGTATCAATAAAACGTCTAATAAAACTGATAATAAATATAATGTGAGTGTCCGTCTAAATACTTTTAGGTTAGAATTCTACATGCATGTGAGGACACTTGCTATCATTCTTTATTGTCATTTTGTTGATTTTTGTAGAGATAAGACTTTGTATCACTAAATAAGGCAAAAATCCAATCGCACTGCGAAATATTCCACTCATCTGGACACTCACTTCTATATTTCTCAATATAGTTACTTTTATCAAAAATTTTTAGCTTGTGTTTTGTGCCTGGTTGTTACGTATTTGTTGAGCTTAATTTATAGGAGATGGCCTGACTTTTGCTAGGAGTTCCGAATTTAGACAATTATTTTATCATTTTACTCCTACTAGTTTTTTTCCGTTCGTATTAGCATTAGACGTGGAATTTTCTTCAATGGCCAGGAGTTGTTCTTTCATGTTATTAGGCCTCTACAATATGTAGTTGTTCCCCTCTTGGACTCCTTGTATTGTTCCAACTTAATTATTGAATCTAAAGGATTACTTTTATTAGTTTATTCTTGTCTTTTAACATGATACGGGTTTTCTTCTTCCCGCACGTAGGTTTCCCTTGATTATTCCATTGCGTGTTTATATAACTTTCTTTTATTCTATTTGGTTCCTCTTTTATGCATAGATATCTTCTTTTTTCAGTCTTAATTATCTTTTATATTCATTGATTTATTTTTTTTTAAATTTTTGTGACTATGACTTTCATCTAAGCGATAGCTATATTTTTCTCTTCTTCTAGTTTCTGTTGACTATACTTTTGCTATATACTGCAATTCTTTTATAGTTTTTGTGTTTTTTTTTTTTGTATTCATTCTTTCTGTTTTTTACTTATTATTTGGTCACATCCTCTTTTGGACTTCTGCTCTACTGCTTGTATTATTTACTTTTTACAACTACCACACCCATGGGATCTTTTAAACTTGTATATATGAATTTACGAATTTAAATTCTTCTTAAAATTCTTTTAATTTTCTTTTCATTTTCAATTTATAATTTTGCAGTTTTTTTTTTCAAGAATCAACAAAATTATATACAAATTTATTTTAAAAGTTATTCATCTCTATTTTTTTTAATGTTGTCAAGGTTTGGTTATTTGCTTGCCAAATTCTTTACCATTTTATTGCGATTTAATTTTTTATAATTTAGGTTGATTAGAGTCCGCTTTTAATGCCTCGACGTTTAACAAGATTGACAGCTACCAAAAGTTGACTTGAGGGTTCAGTAGAAAATTTCTTTACTTAATCCCAGTCAATGTCTGTGACACTCATTTTAAATTATAAACAATTTTAATCTTAAATTTAAATGCAAAATTTATAGAAAAACATTGTACTTTGTACAAACCTTATCAATACCATTACAAAGGGACAGTAGGCCCACTCTTATAGGCTAGGATCAAGCCTTGGCCTACTTAATAGGCTAACCATTTCTTTAGGCCAGACTTAATAGCTAAGGTTTGAAAATAAAATTATTTACACTAAATTATTAACATAGGCCTACCTATTACGCAAAGCTCTGGTAAGTAGGCTATGTTTATTAGCTTAGGCCCTTTTATACTTAGGCCCAATGCAAGTATTAATAACACCAAGTAGGCTTCGCTTAAAATAAACACTTAAGTAGACCCTAGGCCTACCTTACGATCAAAGAGAACACTTTGTCATTAAATTTTGATTAATTTGGTTCAAAAATACTGATAAACCTTTAATTTATAAAAAAAGACACTTTTTAAGTAATAAATACTATTAAAAATGTAAACATATAAATTATCAGGCATGTTACAATTGAAAATTGGTTAAGGCCAAATTACGATAGTAATATAGGTTGCGAAGAGTCTGCCAAGTCTGAAATTTAGTCATAGTATAAGTATAGGTACAGACTGTGGTCAACAGTCGAAAGCTAATCTTATATCTAGTTTCCAGTAATTGGGTAAGAGTTTAATCGCTTAATTTGGTAGTTTTGTACTATGGACACGATAATGATCTCCAAACAATGACGTAACATGAATCATTCACATAAAATTGACACCCTTATTAGAAGATATGTTGGAAATTTGTTAAAGCGTTATTTAAATAGCACTTCAAAACAGAAACCAACAGTTTACCTTGGCAAAACATTATCCCCCTACGGGCCACAGCCATATTTAACAAAAATTTTTAATCGAATTGATATAGTAAAAAGGGGTGAATAAAAAAGAAAGGGATGATAAATGCTAATGAAGGTTAATAAAAATAAATTGCTTATAAACAAAAAAGAACTTACCTTTTAAGCTTTCTGTGTAAGTTTATATGACCATGATTATAGGTAACTTGGAGTCAGTTTAAGATTTTTCTTTTTTTGCCTTGTTTAATTTGTAGTAAACAACTGAACGGTTATGGCCCTGAAACTATGGCAGACCGTTCTTCACTGTACGAATTTACTCTTAATCACAAGATGGATATAATTTTTTAAAATTTTCCAACAAACGGATCAACAAAAGGAAGACAACCTTTTTCTCATGACTTCCAGTCACAGACACACCATTTTGGATGACTTACTTTTTTAATTATTCTGTCATGATATGGGACTCTGGTCAAACTAAAACAGACTCTTTTTAATCAAAGCATCAGATTTTTTAAGAAAGATAGAAAGTAAAGTTTTAATTTTATTTCAAATATGTAAATTTAATTGGTTAATTTTTTTGGCCAAAATAAAAGTTTTGATTTGTTTATGCAGAATTCACAAAAATTTAATATTAGGAACTCTATAAAAATTTTCCAACAACCGTGAAGAATAAAAGAGAAGTGAGCATCTAAATTCAGCAAGTGTAATGAAGAAATAATGTCAAGCTATATTCCTTCTCGAACAAGGCCACCCAAGAACGTGTCGCGATATTTTATCAATGAGGACACGCGGGTTCAGTTCCAATAAATACTTTCTGTTGTCTAGGGGTTAAACTTCAACAAGTCCTTTATAACTTGCTGAATATTAGGTCCAAACTTCAATGAGAATTATCTAATGGTTCAGGAAGCTGTGCAGGTTTGCAAATTAATCAAGATAAAAGCTGGAGTTTTACTCATAAATAATATTTACAGATATCCCAATCACAAGTTTTAAGATCGATAGTACAAAAAGCAAAAAAAGCCATTATAATAATATCTCTGCCTTTAAATACTATTTGAAAGTATCTAACATATTAGTAATTTACGAAAATCATAATATCATTCCTTAACTAGATAAGTCTAAAAGTAATTACAAACCAAACATATTGCATGCTAATAATTTTATATATCACAATTTGTCTAAAATAAATCTGCTTTTATATAAATAATAAAATTGAGTGAATTATGAAATAATCTAACTTTAAATACATAATAGCGAAAACAACAAATTTATATATCTTAAAATTCTAAATAAACTTGTGGATCTCATAATTGGGAAATTATGTCCTCCAGGCAAGATATAACTTGACACTGACCTACGAATATATGCTAACGCAACAAAGTTTTATCATCAATAAAGCTAACATATCATAACCTGAACTAAGAATATAATGTACAAGGCAAACCTGACAATACTTAGCTCTCGAATAACCAGTCAACATTAACAAAGTTCCATACTTAACAACAGTAAAGTAACTAACATCACATAAAGAACGTAACCTGTTCACACCTTTTCAAACGTAACTGTAACATATCATAGGTATTTTTACCTTAAAATAGTAATATTTAACAAACATTTATCATAACCTTACCTAATTATCATACAGACCAACGAATATATGCTTATGGTAAAAAGTTTCACATCAATAACCTAACATATCAACAACCTAAACTAAGAATTATCAATGTACAAAAGCGAAACCTACATACCTCACGTATGAATAATTCTTGCCTAAATCCCAGAAATCTCCCTACTTATCAAAGATAAAGTACCTAACAGGATATACAAAACTCAAATGTATCCCCCTCTTCCAACATAAGTCAGCAACAGTTAGCAGGATTACTAACAAAATCCTTAAAAAGTGACCAATTTATCAAAGATACCAGCATCTTGAATTATGAATTGACACTATCTTCATCAAAGTGTCACTCGTTTCGAATATAACATCATTTTGAACTATGAATAAACGTAGACATTAGCAAAATCCAAGGGCAAACCTAGCATTACTCAACAAAAACTTAACCTAGGTTCATGTTTCTAACACATCATCGTCAGTTAACACTGTAATATCTTACGAAACTCATCATTTCTCTAACAAATCAAGTGTTAATTTCACATTGTCATAGTAATATTTAACATAAGTACCTAACTTACGAATAACAGTTTTCATTAACAAAGTTTTTTGCATATCAACAGTAAGTAACTAACATTATCCGTAAAACGTAACCTATCCTACCTGTCGAAACATTACGCCATACCTTCGGTTCGTTAGGCTTACACTGTAAACTTATCATTAGGGTAATGTGACCAGATTTCTTGGAGTTAAAATCGGGACACATTATATATATATTATATACTGATATACTATTATATATATATATATTATATATATAATATATATATATATATATATATATATATATATATATATATATATATATATATATATATAATATATTATATATATATATAGTTATATATAATAATATATATTATATATATATATATATATATAGTATATATAAATATATATATATATATAATATATATATAATATATATATATAATTATATATATATATAATATATATATATATATATATATCATATATTATATATATAATGGTTAAATTTAATATATATATTAAATATATTATATATATTATATATATATATATATATATATATATATATATATATATATATATATATATATATATATATAATATATATATATTAGGTTAAATTTAATATATATATATATATATATATATATATATATATATATATATATATATAATATATATATATATATATATATATATATATATATATATATATTATATATATATTAATTTACATTCAGTTACAGTATTTTTCGCTAGATGAAATTTTCTTCAGCAGTTCTGGAGACGATTTAATTAAATTGTAGGACTCTATACATGTCTGATCAAAATTTATTTTGGTAGTAAGAATTCCTTTCAGAGTTTGAGGTTTGAGCTGGGTTTTTTTCAGAAGCCCAGATCTTATTTACATGAGAAAACGCACGTTCTGTGGAGGGATTTGTTCCAGGAAGACAAAGGATATATTGAACTAATGCCGACAAATGTTGATGAGAAATATTACGATTCTTAAGGAAAGTAAATACTTCCACTCACCGTTTGTCTGTTACTAGATTCGAAGCATTCCATTCGTCTACTTTTTCTCTCCTATATATTTGGTCGAACACGTAAACTCGTCAAACAAATCAGAATCATTCTTGCGGTCAAAAACTTCTTTTTCTGAAGCAAAATCCATTGTTTATTCAATTTGTGTCAAACTTTGGGTTTTCCTTAGCGAAATCCAATCCATAAATTCAAAATCTGAAAATGCAACGTGCACCACTGAATTCCACAGTCTTCAAATAAGTATATGAAAAAATACACAACTATTTTCTTTACGGTCTTTACAACCTCAGAAGAATTAACTCCATCTTCTTCAAGCTTGCTAAGTAGCCCTCGAGCCGAATCTGGTAAAATACATGGTACTTTCTCGACTTGGTAATGTTCTTTCATATTGGACATTTCTAGGCAATACTTCTACGGGTGAAATATTGTCCCCTTCAATCTTCATAAAACACTTGCAGGGGGCATCTTGCTGGAAATTAGAAATGAAAGTTTCTTTCAGAGAGGGGATTTTCAAAAAACCTCTGGACATTTGTTCTGACTGTCAAAGTATGATTTCAGTCCAGGAAAGAGTTTCAACACCCTTTCGATAGCAGGCATTAAAGCAAGCCACCTTGTTTGCTATATCCAAGGATTTGTTTAAACACAATCTTGCAAAATCGCAAAATTCTTAAGCTCTTCTACTCGAACGTATAAATGTAAAAATTATTTTAATATATATTTTTAAATTAACAAATGCAACAACAACATCAATATATAATATCTATTAATATATATATTATATATATAATTATATATAATATATATATAGTATATTATATGATATATATATTATATATATTATATATATATATATGTAATATATATATATAATATATAGTATAATATATTATATATATATATTATATATATATTATATATATATATATATATATACTATAATTATATAGTATATATATATATACGGTATATATATATATAGTATAGTATAAATATATATATATATATATATATATATATATATATTATATATATTTTAAGATATATATATATTATATATATATATATATATATATATATATATATGGTCATTATTTGTTATGTTATTTTTTAATTTATAATTTTTAATATTAACTATTATAATTATTTGAAAAGGAAAAAATAGCGGATCTCTCTGTAAAAAGCGGGACTTCTCAAAAAAAAGCGGGATAATTTTTTTCTAATTTTAAAAAAGCGGGACAGGGTCAAAAAAAGCGCGGGGCTGTCCCGCCTAAAAGCGGGACTATGGTCACATTTACATTAGGGCCACATTCATGCTTAATACAAAAGCTTTCGCGAATGAGCTCACTCATCAGCATAATTTCCATCTTTTTTACGATACATACCGCACCAAATTTTCGCGGTACGAAGCCAATACGTGGAGATCACCCTGAAGAGATGCGAGAGACCCATTCGGGGTACCCGAAACGAGGAGTGTAAGCGGTAATCTTTTCATATTGTAATAAAGTACCTGCAGCAACACATCTCCTACCAAAAAAACCCAATGGGATGTGCACCTTGAAAGGGTGTGAATCCGCAAGATGGGGCTCGAAGGGGTTGTAAGCGGGCATTACACCATTCCCGAAGGGTGAGGTAAGGCTCAGCCCGACAGGGCGGAGGCCCTAAAACAGCTTACACCCCATTCGGGTTGACAAGTTGATAAATGTTTGGTTAAACATTACTATGCTAAGGTAAAAATACCTATGATATGTTACAGTTACGTTTGAAAAGGTGTGAACAGGTTACGTTCTTTATGTGATGTTAGTTACTTTACTGTTGTTAAGTAAGAACTTTGTTAATGTTGACTGGTTATTCGAGGGTAAGGTATGTCAGGTTTGTTTGTTGTTGAGCATTATATTCTTAGTTCAGGTTATTGATATGTTCAGTTTATTGATGATAAAACTTTTAAATGAGCTTATATTCTCCTCCTTGGGGCTTGGCTCCGTCCTGCTCGGACGTTAATTGAGTACACCCCCTCCTAGATTAGGGCTCTGCCCGTGAGTGGTGGTGTTTATCTCTGTAAAAAAAATAAAAAAATAAAAATATATATATATATATATATATATATATAATATAAATATATATTATATAATATATATATATATATATAATATATTACTATATATATTATAATATATATTATATATATATATATATATATATATATATATATATATCTATATTCGTAGGTCAGGTTATTACAGAACTTATTTTTTATGTTATTGTTTATCCAAAATGATACTTGAAATATAAGATTTGAATCATAGATCAATAGATCATGGGTGCGGTGGGTTGAGTTGGGTTCTGCAAGGGACGTTGATTTGATTACTGGATTTTCTGCTTACAATCATAACTATCTACTTTTAAACTGATGATATTAAATTCAAACAGCTTATTATTATGTTATTTTTAGGTAAAACTTTGTTATATTTAATGTTATGTTTTGGTTACAACTTTTTTTACAGTTATTATTTATTCATTTGTGGATTTATGATATTTGACGAGGTTATGACTGAATTTTTGTTAAAACAATTACAAAGTTAATAGTATAAACCTTTGTTACGTTTGATTTATATTCGTTGCTGTCAGTATGATAACTTAGACAAGGGTTTTTGCTAAATTTTTGGGTGCTAAATTTACCCATGTTAATGTAAATTACATTGATCGTGTTTAGAGGATGTTCTTGAAAAAAGTGAGAATAGGTTACGTTTTGTACGCTGTGTTAGGTACTTTACTGTTGTTAAGTATGGTACTTTGTTAATGTTAGTAGTTTATTCGTGCGTAAGGTGTGTTAGGTTTGTTATTGTACATTATATTCTTAGTTCAGGTAATGCCTAATGTTAGCTTTTAATTAATTGTGAAACATCTGTTTACCGCATTTAGCCGTATATACGATGGTTTAGGTATAATAAAGAACTTATTGTTTGTGCTATGTTTATCCGAAATGATACACGAAAATGTGACTGAATCAATAGATCAATAGATCATGAGGTCATGAACGGGTAAGTAGGGAGACGATAGTAGGGACGGGTGGTTTGATTTACTGATTTACTGATTTAATGATTTAAAATCAGAAAAACTATTACACTTTACTATGATATTTTATTCAAAGAACTTATTTTGATGTTATATTTGGATTAAACTTTGTTGTATTTGTTATGTTTTGGATAAAACTTTGTTATGTTTCGTTGGGAATTATGATAGTTATTTGTGATATTAGGTCAAGGCTTACTGATGAATTTTTGTTTAAATATTACGAAGTTTAATGTTAAAAACTTTGTTACATTAGCATTATATTCGTTGTCAGTAGATAATTAGACAGGGTTATGCTACATCTTTTGTTAAATATTACCATGTTATGTAAAATCAACATTTAATATTTTAGAGATATGTTTTGAAAAAGTATGAATAGAATACGTTTTGTAGCGCTGTGTAAGATACTTTACTGTTGTTAAAATATGGAATTTTGTTAATGTAGTTGTATATTCGAGCGTAAGGTGTGTTTTGACGGTTTGTTAATTGTACATTATATCTTTTTAGTTAGGTCAATGCTAACTGTTAGCTTTATGATTGTGAAACATACTGTTTGAACGTTAAGCGTTTATACAACACTGAGCTTAGTATATAAAGAACTTATTGTTTGTGCTAAGTTTATCTGAAAATAATATTATAACAGGAACCTGGCAAAACAATTTAAAATTCAGCATAAGAAAATCCAATGAATGTAAAAAATTCGAAAACGAAAGAAAATTTGTTTTTTGTTTGGTTTTTTTTTTTTTGTTTTCGTGGACGGGTGGGGGTGAGAGGTGAGGGAGGGTGGTTTGATTTACTGAATTTACTGATTTACTGAAGCCATTTAAAATCAGTAAACTATTACACATTACTATGATATTTTTTTCAAAAAACCTATTTTTAATGTTTTTTGTCTGGATAAAAACTTTGTTATTTCTTAGCAATTATTTATCGGCATATGAATAGATAGAGTAAGATTATGAGTAAATTTTTTTAGTTAATATAGAAGTATTAATGTAAAAAACCTGTTAAAGAGTTATAGCCGATAATATTCGTTGACAATGGTATGATAACTTAGAACAGGTTATGATAGTTTTTTTTTATGTTAATAATTACCATTTAATAGTTAATGTAAAATTTACATTGATGTGTTAGAGATAATGCTTGACAAAAAGTGTGAATAGGGAAACCGTTTTCTGTGTTCAATGTTAGATTTACTATTAACTGTAGTTAAATGTGGAACTTTATTAATCGTTAACAGTTTATATCGTACAAATGTAGTGTTAGGTTATTGTCAATTATACATCATATTCTTTGTTCAGGTGATGCTATGTTAGCTTAATTAATGTGAAAACTTTGTTATGCTACCATATACTCGTTGGTCAGTGTATAAAGAACTTCTGAATTATGCTATGTTTATCCATATAGATACTCGAAATGTAACATGAAACAATAGATCAATAGATCATAGGATGGTGGAAGAAGGGGAGGAGAGGGTGGTTTGATTTACTGAATTCTAACTGCTTTAGATGGTGTGAAAACACAAATTTTTTCAAGTTATAACCATAAAAAAGAATAAATCTTTTTAGATCAAAAAACATAAAGTTTAAAGCAAATAAATATAAAAAAATAAATAAATGTTATGTTATATAAAATGTGACTTGAATCAATAGATCAATAGATCAATAGATCAACAGATCACGGATGTGTGGAGGAGGATGGAGAGGGCAGTTTGATTTACTGATTTACTGATTTGCTAAGTTATAAACGAGAAAAGCATAAAATTTTTGGTAAAAAAAACAAAATGTTTAAAGGAATATAAAAAAATAAATAAAAGCATTTTGTGTATATGTTATATTTAAAATATGTACCTTCCGTGATCAATACGATCAATAGATCATGGTTGGATAGGAGGGTAGGTTGGATGGTTTGATTTACTGATTTCCTGATTTACTGCTTTAGGGTATGTAAAACATGACAATTTTTGTAAAAAATATGACTTGAATCAATAGATCAATAGATCAATAGATCATTAGATCAATTGATCAATAGATCACGGATGGACAGGAGGGTGGCTAAATGGTGGTTTGATTTACTGATTTACTGATTTACTGCTTTATTGTATTAAAACATGACAAATTTATAGTAAAAAACATATGAAACTTAAATCAATAGATACTAGATCAATATATCACGGAAGGGGGTAGGAGGGTAGTTTGATTTACTTCATTTACTGCTTTTAGAGGTGTGTAAAACATGACGAATATATAAGTAAAAAAATATGACTTGAATATGATCAATAGATCCAATAGATCAATAGATCACGAAAGGGGATGGGGAGGTCAGTTTGATTTACTGATTTACTAGATTTACTGCTTTTAGGGTATGTAAAAAACTTTAAATTTGAAATTAAACACCATAAAAACATAAAAAGAATAAGTATTTTTTTTCAATTGAAATAAAAAGAATAAGTATTTTTTTTTCATTGATGGTTCTGAAACCATCATTTTTTTGAAATTTACGAACCAGATAACATATATAAGACACCAACATTGTTGTTAAACGAATGTTTATTAACTCGGCACCTCACCGGCTTCAGCACCGCGGTGCCGGTACTGACTCCGACTCTTCTGACTCAGACTACTTCTCTGACTTATTCCTTCTCTGACTCCGAATCCGTCTCCATTCTCCACTTCTCTTATGCATTTCGACCATTTCTTAAGGTGAAACCACCTTCTGGAGGGTCTCCGACACCCTTCACGATCTTGAAACCTTCCATATTTTGAGATTACCGGTTCGATAACAATATATAAAGACACCAATATCGTGTTATTATACAAATTTTTACTAACCCAGCACTACACCGAAGCCAGCACCGAGGCCAGCACCTTGGCCAACTCCTCTGATTCCGATCCCGACTCTTTCCAGAAATCCGACTCCGAATTCGCTCTCCAAATTTCAACCTTCTACGAACATTTTTATTTTTTAGTGGGGGCGGCGACCCCTTCGGAGGGCATACGGGGACGTAATCTCGTGTCCGACGAGATTACGTCACCATCTAATGCGTCTCCAAATTTTAGCTCGATACGATAAACCTAACCATAATAGATTTATATTTGAATAATAATAATAATAATAATAATAATAATAATAATAATAATAATAATAATAATAAAATAATAATAATAAATAATAATAATAATAATATAATAATATAATAATAATAATAATAATAATAATAATAATAATAATAATAATACGGAAGAATGTTCATGTCCATTACGCTCGTGATAAGCCTAACGACGCTCAGTCGTGTCCCACACACACGGAAATATAAACAGAAAAAAGGGAGTAAACCACACAACTTTACCCTCGCTCTCGGGAGCAGCTAACCCATACCGAATATACCAAGTTTCAAAACGATATAATAACTCCTTCGTAGAAAAAAACGGCGCCGACCAAAGGCTCCCCATACTACTTATATATATATATATATATATATATATATATATTATATATAAGATAACGTCTGGATATATATATATATAATATAATATATATATATATTCTATATAAATATATATATATATATATATATATATATATATATATATATATATATATATATATATATATATATATATATATATAATATATATATATAATA
The DNA here is from genome assembly GCA_015478945.1 of Trachelipus rathkii. Lineage (NCBI taxonomy): Eukaryota > Metazoa > Arthropoda > Malacostraca > Isopoda > Trachelipodidae > Trachelipus > Trachelipus rathkii. Next base: position 18,968 of record JABUQX010101688.1, read on the forward strand.
TAAATATAATATATATGTTATTATGTGGGTAATGTGTTGAAATGTTTCGTTCATATAGTCGCTACAAAGTAAACGGATACATTGGTGAATGCGGTCCAATGCAGGCCCAGAAAATGTAAAAAAAAAAAAAAAAAAAAAATATAAAAAAAATTATCTCAAAAACTAAAATAGCTACAGCGAAAAGGAATACATTTTTGGAATCCTCGTAAAATTTTGGATAAGAAAATGTAAAAAAAATAAAAAATAAAAAAAAATTATTGTTAATAATTATAGTAATATGATTAGAAGGCCTATTTAGAGACCTTTTATTGGTTTCTCGTTAAAATAAAGACTTTCTATTATTTTTTTTTTTTTTTTTACTAAAGAATACCCAAGGGTATACCGCCCCGATGGCAGGAGTCGGGGTCTCTCGGCCTTCCGGGGAACTACGGGGTAGGATTATTTCCCCCCCTCCGGGGAGGGTCTCCGGAACCCCCGCTCTTTGGTATTTGGGTGTCGCGGGGGTTCCTCCGCCCCTCCCCTACGGGGTATGGAAAACATCCCCCTTGTCCCCGTCGGCTCGAGCCCCCTAGTGTGCCGTATAAAGCAAAATTTTTTTTATTTTTATTTTTTTACATTTTCTTATGTGAAATTTTACGAGGATTCCAAAAATGTATTCCTTTTCGCTGTAGCTATTGTAGTTTTTGAGATATAATTTTTTTTTTTTTTTTTTTTTTTTTTTTTTTACATTTTCTGGGCCAGCATTGGACCAGCATTCCACCAATGTATTCCGTTTTACTGTAGCATTAATAGTTTTTAAGATACATATGACGGCTAATTCATGACGCTTTTATATATTATATTATATATATATAATATATATATATATATATATATATATTATATATAATATATATATATATATATATATATATATATATATATATCATATATATATATATATATAGTTATATATATATTATATATTAATTATATTTATAGTATTTCAATATTATTTAAACCAAATTAATTAAAAATTAATTAAAATTTAATTTTAATAGTAATATATCCCTAAAGATGTAAACTACTTTAACACTATATAATTTATTATTTAAAACATATTAAAAAACTTATTAAAAACACTTTAACAAAATTGGAAAGGGGGCATCTTCAGCAAGATAGGCCTTTCAGTCCTGCCGGACCTTATTCAATCTTATGCCTTGCGCGACTAATTTGATACATTAAGCGCGTTTCCGAAGCCCGAAGTGCAGCCGTGTGTGCAAAATCGACTTCGCGGCAAACGCTTTCGAATTGAAAAAAATTAAATACTTTAACCAATCAGAGAACAGGAAATTTGAAAGTACCTGGAAACGGCCGAGCGCGCCCGGTCGGATCAGCTGACATTGTAAACAATACTCTTATACTTATATTTATCTATTTTATGAAATAATACGATATATTAGTATCCTTAATATAAAAGTTAACTAAAATATTAAAAAACTTTTGGCAAGTCATTTAAGACACATGTTTTGTAAAGAAATTTGTTTGTAAACAAAGTATCCTTCCGCAGCCCGCCCGTTTATTAATTCCCCAATTCGAGGATTTAACAACGGGCGCCTAACTGTGACGTTTACGTTACGTAGAAGTGCGCAAACGGGCTCGGGAAACGATGCATATGCGCCTGTGTGCCCTCCCAGGCTGCCGTCGGGGTTCGGGAAACGCAGCTATTCTAATTTTGCTCAGTGACTGGATGTATTCGGATTTTGTTGGTTTTCTTCTTTGATTTTTTATTCACTATAATTTTCCATTTTTTATCAGTTAAAAGGATGTTGTTGTGAATAAGGTCTATTTTCATTTCTCCCTCTATTACATTTATATGTTTTTGTTTTGTATTATAAATCAGGAAGCTCTCTAATAATTTTCGTTTAAATGTGTTTCCATTTTTTTTGAAGAATCTGGTAGTTTTTGTTCGTTTATTTGGTAATTAAATTGGCTTCTGTGTTTAACCAATGCTGAATTTAAATTATCTGTTTGGAGATCTTAACCATGTTGGCATATTCTTCTTTTTATATCGACTGATTCTCCTATATATGTGTTAGGACAACCTGTGCAACCAATATTGTAAATTCCCGGGATGGGCTGAGCCGAAGTGGAGTCTGCAATGTTTTTGCATTGAAGGGATGTCTTTAAATTGGTTATGTTTTTCACAGGTGTCATGTTCGGTGGAAGTGGGTATCTGTATTTATTGGGACCATCTGTTGGTATATTGATATAAATTTTAGGTGCTGTGAATGTGTTGTCCTGTAGACTGTTGTAGAACGATTTCTTTGCTCTAGTTAGTGCTTTGTGAAAGATTTTACTTGGGTAATGGAGTTTAGAAAAGACTTTTTTGATGTAATCCAATTCTCCCTCCAGCTCGGCAGGACTACAGATTCTAAGAGCTCTAAGTATTTGTGAAGAAATGACGGACATTTTTGTATTATAAGAGTGGGTGGAGAGCTACATTACCCAAGTAAAATCTTTCACAAAGCACTAAACAGGCAAAGAAATCGGTCACAGCACCTAATATTTATATCAATATACCAACAGATGGTCCCCATAAATACAGATACCTACTACCACCGAACATACAACCTGTGAAAAACATAACCAATTTAAAGACATCCCTTCAATGCAAAAACATTGCAGACTCCACTTCGGCTCAGCCCATCCCGGGAATTTACAATATTGGTTGCACAGGTTGTCCTAACACATATATAGGAGAATCGGTCGATATAAAAAGAAGAATATACCAACATGGTTATGATCTCCAAACAGATAATTTAAATTCCGCATTGGTTAAACACAGAAGCCAATTTAATCACCAAATAAATGAAAAAAACTACCAGATTCTTCAAAAAAATGGAAACACATTTAAACGAAAATTATTAGAGAGCTTCCTGATTTATAATACAAAACAAAACAATATGAATGTAATAGAGGGAGAAATGAAAATAGACCCTATTCTCAACAACATCCTTTTAACTGATAAAAAATGGAAAATTATAGTGAATAAAATCAAAGAAGAAAACCAACAAAATCCGAACACATCCAGTCACTGAACAAAATTAGAATGTATCAAATTAGTCGCGCACGGCATAAGATTGAATAAGGTCCGGTAGGACTGAAAGGCCTATCTTGCAGAAGATCCCCCCTTGCCACTTTTGTTAAAGTTTTTTAATAAGTTTTTTAATATGTTTTAAATAATAAATGATATTGTGTTAAAGTAGTTTACATTCTTTAGGGGTTATATTGATGTTACATTTCTTACTGCGTGTTAGCAGGTTAAAGTGATATATATATATATATATATATATATATATATATATATATATATATATATATATATTTATCAGGACTTTATATATATAATAATATATTATATATATATATATATATATATATATATACTATATATATATATATATATATATATAGTATAGGGTGGACAACTGACGGCGCCCACACGGAACGGGAGCTCGGATCAGAAAAAAATTTTCACAGGTACCTCTATGATACATAATAGATGTCTTTAATTTTATGAAAAAACAAACAAAAAAAAACAAAAAAAAAAAAATCATATCTCAAAAACTACAATAGCTACAGCGAAAAGGAATACATTTTTGGAATCCTGGTAAAATTTTAGTAAGGAAATGTAATTAAAGAATACCCCAAGGGTATACCGCACGATGGCAGGAGTCGGGGTCTCTCGCCTTCCGGGGAACTAACGGGTAGATCCTTCCCCCCCTCCGGGAGGGTTCCTCCGGAACCTCCCGCTCATTTGGTATGTTGGGTTCGCGTGGGGTTCCTCCGCCCTCCCTACAGGTACTGGAAAACGTCCCCCCTGTGTTCCCCGTCGGCTCGAGCCCCCTACATTGCCGTGTAATACCTTTACAAATAATATATATAATTTTGCGCCCCTAGAACAGGTAAAAAAAAAAAAAAAAAAAAAAAAAAAAAAAACAAAAAAATCTTCTTTTCTACCTCAGAACATCTATTTATGTATCATAGATGCTACTGTGAAAAATTTTTTTTGATCCCCAAGCTCCCGTTCCGTGTGGGCGTTAAGTAACTTTTTTTTTTGGGGGGGGGGGTTCCCCCCCCCCATATATATATATAATATATATATATATCTATATATAATATATATAATATTATATATATATATATATATATATATATCTATATATAATATATATATATATATATATATATATATATATAATATTTATATTTATATTTATATTTAATATTTATATTTATTATTTATATTTATATTTATATTTATATTTATATTTAATATATATATATATATATATATATATATTTATATATTATATATATATATATATACAATATATATATATATATATATATATATATATATATTATATTATATAAATATATATATATATATATATATAATATATATATATTTCAGACTTACATAATACACTGTTAATATATATATATATATATATATATATATATTTAAAAAACTCTATTTTTGTACACAGTAAGTACCATATTTGTGCGCAAATCTTAATTCTTTTTAGTTTTTAAATGAATTATGAAAATAGTAAAAACGGCACAATAATTATAATGGAAAAATGATGATTATAAAAAACAGCTAAACTTTGACCAGTTATCTGAGGAAAATGGAAATTGAGAAAGACTCTTACCTTAAAGTTTCTGCAAGTTTCTTGAATTAGAGTAAATAGGTTTCTTGAAAAACTTGTCGTCTCTCACGGATCCATTTCCTAGTTTGGAAATTTTCCTCAGAAGAAAGGTAGTTTAAATTTGTACAAATTGAAGTAGTTTACGTATTCCGGAAAAGAAAACACTGTATTAGACGGTTGTAAACACATAAACACGTAAATAATAAAAAGTTACTTTCTTTGCCCTCGATATTCATAAAATGATAAGGAGATCCTCTCTTAAAGATTTCAAACGAAAAAGAAAAAGTGTTCGCGTAAGAATCCTTCCGCCTTCCCTTCCCCCAGATAACGATAAGTTTAGCTGGTTGGGATTTAAATAGCTTGTTGGGAAATAAAATATTATATCCTCCGCCGGAGGAATGGCACTATACCTCTAAAGGGGATAGTGTCAGCGAAAGGAAAAAAAAATTAATCTGAATCCTCAGATTCATCGGAGTCAACAACAAGGTGCTGACGAGCAATTAATGCAGCTTTCCTTTGAGGTCGACTAGATGTAGACGTAGGAGCTACTGTGGTAGCGACAGGTGAATTACAAACAGGGACAGGTGCAGAAGGTGTTGGTGCGGAAACAGAAGGCTGACTTGACCCACTATGGGTCAAAGATAATTCTAAGGGGTATAAATGTTTAATTGCATAAACATTAATTTGTCCTCCCGGTGTTCTCGCGAAGACAGAGCGTACTTTGTTGTCATCTCCATATATGAGCTGGGTGACGACTCCCATCTGCCAGAATGGGCGTTCCTTGACAGGACTTCTTATTAAGACAATATCATCAACTTTAATGAGATTTTCCCACTTGGCTTGATACAGATCTCGACTACTCTCTCGAAGGCTTAACAGATATTCGTTATACCACCTAGTACGAAAATCTTCAAACTTCTCCGACGAACGTTTTAGGGCTTTGATCAGCTCTTCACGAGCTTTAGAAGAAGAGCTCCAGAACGGATCTTCAGAATCAGTTCCTGGCAGAACGATTGTAGTCTTTGAAAGCGGTTTTAGAAAGCAATTGGGTGTAAGAGGAATGATGTCGTTAGAACTGGAAGTGTAGGTAAGGGGACGAGAATTTATTGCGTCAGCAATATCAGAAAGGACAGTTAAGAAATCAAAGTATTCGATGGAAGAACGTCCAAGCGTTTTGTTAAGACAGCTTTTTACTACACGAATCATCCTTTCCCACAAGCTTCCCACCCATGGACTATATAAAGGTATACGTTTATGAGACATTTGATTCTTTCGAAGTAACTCCTTTCCGTCCTCAGATACCATGAATGTCTCGATGGCATCAGTACCTTGACAAAAGGTTTTAGCATTATCGCTGTAAACGACATCAGGGACTCCAAATCTATTAATAAAACGTTGGAAAGAAAGCACAAAGGATTTGGAAGTCATGTCAGGTACTAAGTCCAGGTAAATAGCACGAATATTGAGACAAGTGAAAATTATGATGAACATTTTTTGTGCCTGATTGGATCCTTTAATTTTGACCCACCAGTGCTTCGTAAAATCTATGCCTACATGTTTGAAAGGACGAAACATTTGAACTTGAGCTTTAGAAAAATTTGTAAACTTTGGATACTGATATGCGAAATTGTTGAATTTTTTACAGATTATACAATCTGCTAGTACCCTTTTGATAGTAGCTCTTGAAGAAGTTATCCAATATCCTTTCAAACGTAAATTCGTTAATGTAGCCTGAATGCCCAGATGTTTACATTTATGATGAGCATCTTTGACGATAAGGACAGATAAATGATGATTTTTGGCCAACAGAATTGGATTCATTATATCAAAATCATAGTGGTTGGAGCGGGATAGACGACCTTTACTTCTGATAAGGTCGTTTTCATCCAAAAATAGGTCAAGTCGATTGACAAGGTCAGGAGGATTCGAAAGAGAAGGATCAGTTTTTGCCTTATGAAGAAATTCAATTTCCTTAGAGAAGGACTCTTTTTGCATGACTAACAGACAATATAGCAAAGCTCTTGCATCACAGTCAATGTGCTTATGTTTAGTATAAGCAAAAAATTGGAAAAGAAGTGCACAAACCCTGAGAAGGGACCCTAAACTCGAAAATTTGCTAAAATCAACCACAGGAGGGTTTCCTGCTCCTTGTAAGACGGCAAAAACTGGAGAAGTTGGATTATCCCCTGTTTCATTCAGTTCAAACTTAGGCCAATATGAAGGATCTGAAGCCAACCACTCAGGTCCATGACACCAAAAGGACAGTTTTTTATGAAACTCAGAAAGAGACAGACCTCTAGTAATTAAATCTGCAGGGTTTTCCTCTGATCGAACATAGAGAAATTTTGCAGAAAGGGAAAACTCTTCTTTCAGAGAAGAGGTCATGAGGATTATATCCTGAATACGATTTCGTACAAAAATTTGCTTGCTCTTTTGTCCTTTATTCAGAATCCAAAACAGTACGATTTGAGAGTCAGAGAAAATATTAAGCGAAGAGAATTTGACCCCTTGTAAACTGTTGAGAACCTGAGGCAAGCATTTCAAAGCTAAAAAAACGGACAAAAGTTCCAAACAGGGTAAGGTCCTTTTCTTTAAAGGAGCAACCTTCCCTTTGGACCATAGTAGAGATGGGCCATTAATGTCGGAAGAAACATAAACCGAAAAACCATAACATTGCGTGCTGGCGTCGCAGAATATATTCAAAGTTAAATTGGAGTCGAGGGACTCGAAACTAGATCGTGGGAACGAAATTTCCTTAAGAGAAGATAAATCCTGACTGAGCTTTTCCCATGATTTCTTCATATCAAGTTCGATTTCATCATCCCAGTTCATCTCCTTCTCCCATGTCTTCCTCATCAGTAAACGACCTCGGATAGTTACCGGCAGAAAAAGAGAGAGGGGATCGAAAATCTTAGAGATTTCAGATAACAACTGCCTCTTGGAATTAACAATTCCAAGAGTAAAATCACTTAGCTTAAGCGAATCGTCTGACGTATTAAATAAATATCCTAGCACTCTCTCCTCAGCACACTGATGAGTGGAGAGCTTATTCTCATATGAAAATAAGTCTCTGAGATCAGGATGATTGGAGTTCCACGATGCCAAATTGAAGCCTCCTTCACTCATACGAGTGTTAGCTTGATGGTAGATGTCTGTCAGAACATCTAAAGATGAATTTGTATAAATCAGATTATCCACATATAAATTATTCATAAGAATAGATGTACACAGGTCAAGAGGATACTTTTGAGCGTGATGTTTAATAACTGCCCCTAGTACATAAGGGCTTACTGATAAACCAAATATGATTGTGGCATAACGATAGGTTTGTATCACTCCACCTTCAGTCCAAAAAAAACAGAACCTATTTCTATCCTCTTCCAGTTTGAGGCGAATTTGAAGAAAGGCTTTTGAGATGTCTGAAAGAACAACATATTTGTTGGTACGAAAAGAAATAAGAATACGAAAGAGAGACGCCATCAAATCCACTCCTGGATAAGACGCTTGATTCAATGACGGGCAACCACCAACCTTCAAGCTACAATTGAAGACCGGCCTGATTTTTGTTGTAATTTGAGAAGCTGTTTTGATGATCGGACGATGAGGAATCCAGATATATTTATTAAAATCTTTAGGAGACACTTGTACAGTCTCTATGATTCCTTCTCTCAAATACTGCTGAAAGACCTCTCCATAGGCGGAAGTGAGGCCTTGACTGTCAAGCCGTTTCTTAACGCGATGAAGAGTGGCAAGTGCCACTTGATGATTAGATGGGACATCTTCTAAAATATCTTTGTACCATGGAAGTTCTATATGGTACTTGCCCTCTCTAAATTCTATGCCTTCATGAAATTTTCGGATGAATACGTCATCGATAGACCCTTGATCTGATTCTTCTTTGATGCCAAGAGATTCTAATTTATACAGGTGCTCAAGACCCAAATCCAGATCAGTATTCTTATGGGTATATAAAAGAGGATCAAAATAAGTAGGTGTTGGTTCTAAAATAAGATTTACGATGTGATTTGGTGTTTTCACGAAGAATTTGTTGAGAAGAGACGAGGACAAAGTTTTGTTGTCCTTTTGTCAAATATCGTTAGTATCATTAATCCTATGATCAAATTCACTACCAAAAATGATGGATTCTTGAGACGGAGTTAAAAATGACTTTACAGGTCCAAAAGGAATTGTTCCATGGCATGTCTCTAAAGCCCTACCCTTTATACAAGGAATAGTACATAAATGTTTGAAAAGATAGAGTACATCAATGCCTAAAAGTCCATCAATATTATTAACACTATTAGTATGTTTACCAATATAAAATTGATCTGCTACGTTGTGTCCATTCCAAGAGATATTATGAATGGCCCCCATAAGGCCCTTCACGTCAAAACTCACATCTAGTTCAGGATCTATCAAAACAGGCACCTTTATAAACTGTTGACAACAAACATTAAGTTCTACTTCTATAGAGCGCATAGACCTAACCTGTTCCCCCAAGAAAGTTTTAACAGTGTTGTTATATACAGGAAGAGTTTCAAAACTGACTCCTAGTTTAGAAAGTATGTTGTTATTAAAATAGGAGCGCTGTGATCCAAGATCTAGAAGAACTCGGACAGTTTCTGTTTTGTTATCTTTTCTCACTTTCAAGGAAAGAGTTGGTAAAATATGATTAGAAGAGGAATTTCCAGTATTAATGCACAGGAAGTTCCTGTTTTGGTCGTCAACATCAGAATTGTCCTGAGATGCTGAAGATGCAGACGGTTGTTCTTCAGAAGTGACTGTACGATTATTGCTCTTCATTTTGGCCTTTGCTCCAGTAGGGCAGAGAGCTGTTATATGAGCACTGTTTCTACAAAGTCCACAGGGACGACTTAAACCATATTTTTTAGCAGGACAGCTGTTGGCAGCATGTTTGGAACTGGAACAATTAGCACACAAGCCCAGCTGTATACATTGCTCTCTCCTATTTTTAGGAGTGGTGAAGACGGTACAAGAAGTCATGAAGTGATTTCCCTGACATAGTTTGCACGGAGTAGCAGCAGTAGATGCAGATACACACTCGTCCTTCTTGGGCGAAGTATCTGACTTAGTAGAAGATTTCTTCGAAATTTCATTAGATTTGGAAGAAGTGTTATACGAAAAAGTTTTCTTTGTTGTGGAAGAAGAGGAACGAGATGGATTTTTACTAAATCCGGAGGACGAAAATTTAGCCTTCGTTTTCTCAAGAGATTTTAACACATTGTTATAATGAGAGAAAATTACATTCACAGATGGATACTCTTCTTGAGTAATGAGTTTAAGTTCACGAATAAAATTGGAAGGCAACTTATCGACTATGAGATGACTTATCAATTTATTTCCGGCCGAATTTTCAGCCAAAAAATCTAAATCGAACTCTTTAAGTTCGTGAAGGTAGGCTCTCACTTCTGAAATGAAAGAGCGAACGTTGTCTAATTTTTTTCCATCTAAGATAGGAGCCGCGTCTATCTTATGGAACAGAGAATCTATAATAAAAGGCTTATCAAGGTACAAATCCTTCAATATTTCCATAGCCACTGAATAATTTTCATCTATATTGGCCAGGTGTTCAACATCTTTTAGTGCATAACTTGAGAGGTGAGATTTAAGATATTGCAATTTTGTTGCATTTGTTATGTCTTTCCTAAAGCCAAAAACGTTTTCAAATGATAAAATGAAAGACCTAAAAAAGAAACGATCCCCCTCACCCGAAAATGTTTTGCACTTAAGAGCAGGTAATTTTAGCTCGTGTTGTTGTGTAAAATTTTTAAGTATGGAGTTCAATTCCCCACGTGTAACAGAGTCCCCCCCTTGAGAATGAAGAGAATTTGGAGAAGGTTGAACTATGTCATGTGAAGTGGGAGTGACACTGTTAACTACTTTCATTATCTGTATGTGATAATGTGAAGTTTTAATCACCTCTTCATTTAAAATATCCTGATCATACCTTAGGATTCCCGATGCGCATATTTTTGCCTCAATATCAGCATCATGGCTTCGAATCTCTTGAAGCCTTAAGGACACCTCCTCCAATGCTGATGAGACATTTAAATCACTCAACTCAGCATTAAGAATAGGCTTCAATAACAATGTTACTTTCCGCTTGATTACACCTCTTGCCACTCTCAAAGGAGATATTTCCTCTTTTACAGAAGCAAGAATACTCTGTTTCTCCTCAGTAGAGGCATTAGAGTCCACTAGACCTATGTCAGATTGAATTGTTTCCTCTAAAGCATTCAAAAGTTCAGAGGCAGAGGCTATGTCATCAGAAGCCATTTTACCAATAAATAAATCAATGTTAAAAAACTAACCCAA
>JABUQX010101689.1:0-20000 GCA_015478945.1 Trachelipus rathkii
TATATAGAATATTATAGAAGTTATAATATATATATATATATAATATATACTATATAATAGTATATATATTATATATACAGTATATAATTGTATATATATGATATATATTATTGATATAATATATATTAGTACCCTACAAATAGTAGTTTGGACAGATCCAAAGTTAAGCGCAAACTTTATCCGTGTTAATGTTTTGGATTTTTTCGGAGTTTCCTGCGACCTACTTCGCTTAAGGAAAATCTTGATAAAAATCTAATTTACAGTGTTTTTTCGAAATTTTTTTTGGTAATACAACGACTTAGTTTTGATATGATAGATATAGGTTACTATGATATAGAAGAGATTTTAGGAGGTATATATATTAGTATATTGGGTAGATATTATTGGACCCGAAAAGGCAACTAATAAATATCACTAGTATATTATCGTAGCAAATATATAATATGTAATAATTAGCTCTAGAGTAGGAAAAAGTGGCGATATGTATATCTATTATATACTGAAATGAGAGTTTATGTCGAGGAGAGTAGGAGTATAAACATATAATATTAATATATATATATACCTACTTAATAGAGAGAGATTAATATAGTAGTACTATGTAAGTAGAGGTTTGATCTGCGCAGAGATTTTAAGACGCGGTAATTGCTTTCGATGACACGAAAAATTCAGAATAGCAAAAATCGAAGTAAATAGTTAATGGATTTTTGATATAAAGACAAAAATAGAAAAAGACTATAAAAACTTTGAGAGAGAGGAGAGGAGTATACTCTAAGCCTCATGTTGGAGTACTCACTGTCAGTGTTGTTCTTTGGGTTTGACTAGGGTAGACGCTGGCAGAGAGTGGCGAGAGAAAGAATGCTGAGAAAGAGAAGCTATAAAAGAAAGAGAGCTTGAGGTGAGAAAAAATTGCAAAGAGAAAGAGTAGAGCACAAGGAATTCAAAGCTGAAAATTGAGCGAACGAAAGAATTGCTGCAATTGTTAGAAAGAAAGGTGAAGCTAAATATATATATTATATATTAGATGAAGAAGAAGAGGAAGAGAGCACACCAGGACAGCCTGTAATGACTAGAAGATAACATACGAACGAGAGAGTATATGTATATATGAGAGAGAGAGAGGTGGAAATAGAGACAGTGCACAGAGAAGCGGAAGCTGAAGAGAGAAAGCTTAAAGACGAGAGCAGGAGAGAACGCACACAGGCGCACAGAGTGTAGTAGCAGAGAAAACGCCGAGAGAGCGGAAGGAAATAATGTTACATGATGAAGCTTGATTGGCAGAGGAGCGTCAACGACAAAACCTTGTTACGTTAGCATAATATTCGTTGGTTAGTATATATAAGAATTTGTTTTTGTTATGTTTTATCCAAATTGATATTCGAAAATATGCCTTCGAGTCATTAGATCAGTAAGATCATGGGGAAGGGTGGGTAGGGATGGGAAGTGGATGGGCGGGTGGTTTGATTTTACTGATTTATTGATTTACTATGCCCCTATTCAAATCAGTTAAACATTTACACTTACTATTGATTTTTATTCAAAGATACTTTAATTTTTGATATTATGTTTGATAAATACTTGTTATGTTGCAATTATTCGTGATGGGACATTATGTAGTTACCAGAGGTAAAATACCTTTTGTTTAAATATTTACTATGTTTATGTAAAAAACTTTGTTACGGTTACATATATTCGCTGGTCCAAGTATGATATATGAGATGCAGGGTTATGATAATTTTTTTGTTAAATATTACCATACCAAATGTAAAATCTAACATCTGATAGTTTAGAGATACTTGCTTTGAAATAAAGTGTGAATAGGTTACGTTTTGTGATGCTTGTTAGTTACTTCTACTGTTGTTAAGTATGGATATTTGTTAATGTTAGTTGTTTATTCTAGCGTAAGTTGTGTTAGGTTTGTCTGTTGTTTATTATATTTCTAGGTTCCAGGTTTATGCTATGTTAAGCTTCTATTCATGTTGAAAACTTTTGTTACGTTTAGCATATATGTCGTTTGTCAGTGTGTATAAAAAACTTGATTTTTATGTTATGTTTATTGAAAATGATACTCGAAATATGACTGAAAGCAATAGATCAATAGATGCATAGGATGGTGGGAGGAAGGGGGGGAGGGGTGGGAAGGGTGGTTTGATTACACTGATGTATACTGTGCTTCTTAGGGGGTGTGAAATATGCACTAATCACATGGTGGAATCATGAACATAAAATGAAGAAACAAATATTTGGGTAAAAATATACTTTTTTAGAACAAAATAAATAATAAAATAAATAAAAGTTTTGTGTCATTTTATCAATAGAAATCAATAGATCAATAGATCTATAGATCATGGGGTGGGGTGGCGGGTTTGATTTACTTCTTTAGGGTATATGTAAAACATGCATTTTTTAAGTTATCAACAAAAAAGAAATTAAACCTTCTATGTTATGTTCATACAAAAATGATACCCAAAATATGATCAATAGATCACAGGTGGGATGGGGAGGGTAATGGGTGGTGTTATGATTACCTGATATTTAGTGCCGCGCCAACGTTATATAATGCTTGTACGAGAAACATGAAAAGCATAAAATTTGAGTAAAAACAAAGAGAGAGAGAGAGATAAAACAAAAATTAAAATAAAAAATAAATAAAAAAATAAATTAAAAATTTGAAATAAATTAAAAATATTTTAATGTTGAAAAACCAAAATTCAAACACAAAGTATAAATGTAAAATGAAACTAAAATTTAAACTATCCAAACAAATAATTTTAGTTGACGTTTATAAAAAGAAAACGAGATTTTAAAAATAGAAATGTCAATCTGAGGCTAAACGAATGTTTCCTAACTCAGCACCGCACCGCTCCAGCACCGGTGCTGGTACCGACTCTGTCTCATTCTCAGACTCTTTCCTCCATCTTCTGTTTTGCGTTCCGTTCATTTCTTCTAGGGCCCTCCCCCCTCTGGGGGAGGTCCCAGACAGGACCCTCCCTACGGAACTACTAAACGATCGCATGATTCGAGTCTATCGACCTATAAGCATATATTTTGATACCAATATGGTACTAAACGAATATTTATTTACTCAGCACCGCATCGGCTACAGCACCGGTGCCGTTGTCAACTCTCTCCTCTGACTCAGACTCCTTCTCCGACTCCTTTCTTCACTTCTCTTTTGCATTCCGTTCATTTCTACTGGTGAACCCCCTACGGGGGGGGGTCCCCAGACACACTTTATACGATTTATAACCATGCATATCGAACCATACGGTGTCGATAACATATATAAGGAACCCAAAATTATTTTATTATATCAATATTTACTACTCGGCACCGCACCGGAGCCAGCCAACTGTGCTGGCTCCGAATCTGAATCCGGAAGTCTAGTTCTTACTTACTCTTCCTTCCTCTAATCACCATCTCCAAATTTCGCCTTCCTCAGATTCATTTCCTATTTTGGGGAGACCAGAACCGCCTCGGGGCGTAACGACACGTCGTTTAATCTCGTCCTACGACGGGTACGTCACCCACATAGCACGCCCTCCAAATTTTAGGTGACGATATGAATAAGCCCTAACCCGGGAAAAGGAGGTGACACCGAATCTGACCCTCATCATACCTACTCTCGTATTTATAAAACTGGTCAATTAACTTCTTCGTCGTCTGAGTCAAATGGCGCGATACGAATGCAAGGCACTTTGACCTCAGACCGCGTCTTAGAACTTGGCTTATTTGCACAAATTCACTAATTAAAATATGATTAAAAACACCAAAATAAATCTTCATCTATAGAAAATATTGTGATTACAATTATCAGATCTACATTAAGGAAAAATTATATTGGAATAATAATTGGCTAGGCTGATGAGCCCGCGAGCCTCCTAGAGAGCTCCGTCACAATATATATAGTATATATATATATAATATATATATATATATAAATATTTGATATATATAATATATATATATAAAATTAATTATAAATATAATATATATAATTAATAAGTCGTATATATAAGTATATATATATAATATATATAGTTATATAGATAGTATATATTGTGTATTATATATGGTTTCTTTATATAAGTATATCAGCAACGCGTGGTAGAGCGTATGTGAGCCGGCCCATACGCGTGGAATTTTGAGTATTGCGCACGCTATGGGCTGGCTACCGAGTTCAAGTATTGTAAGGAAAGAACAAGGCATGGCGCATACAGCTAGTCATTAAAAAGGCGAACTAGAGCAAGTGAGGCGAGCACAGGCGCAATTCTCTGTCGCCTGTGTACAGGCCGAGGGCGCTCTATGAACAGATGAGAACAAAGAGCATTTTCTATAGCTCTGTATAAAGTATAGAACTTAAGAAAGCGTGGCAGGAACGTGATGTAATCATTCTAGAGAACAGCAGTAATAAAGCCATATAGTAATGTATTATATATGAGTTTGAGTATAGTATATATATTATAATGATTATATATTATAAGTAAGTATACGTCAAATATATAATAGATTAATGATTGAAGTAAGTATTAGGGTAAGTATAATGGCATTATATAGTATTATATAAGTATATATATACTACTAATATATATATTAATATATTATATATATATATAGTATATATATATAATATATTATATAGTATGAAATATATAGGAGACCTGGTGATAGTGGTGGTGAGTGTGTAAACGTGTGTAACGGAGCGTTGGGGGACTATCGTTGTTTCAGAGGAGTAGTTTTCTTTAACTATAGAATAAATTGGCATACTATGGCTCTTGAAAATTTTCTAAATCTTCGTTTCAGCGAGCTCCGGCTGCCTTGAATCGCTCGTGGGCGGGAAAACATATCGGGACAGCGAGAGCACTATGGAGAGAGGGGTAGTATAGCTGGAGATGGAGGGTGTAAGAGAGATGATTGTTAGGATGTCTACTGGGTGCTTGGAGCCGCGGTGTTTTAGTTTACAATGAGGAGACATAATGATAATGTGTTTTTCTTCCTATAAGCCAAGGCTTTTATTATCGCACTAAAGTTTACTTTGCAAATCCAAATTTAGCAAACAGCACCGGCCGGAGAAAAGTCCGCAAAGGCGCAAAAGGCGATTAGGCGATGAATGGACAAAAAAACAGGCGCATAGGCGCTAGGCGCAATAGGTCCGGCGGCGCAGGCGAACTCAAAAAAATTATAGGCGCGCCCAGCTCTGATATATATATATACTATGATATATATATAATTATAGATTATTATATATATATATATATTATATAGATATTATATATTAATATATATACCTATATATATATATAAAGTAATATATATATATAAGTTAGGTAAATATAATTATTATATAGAATACTGAGTATGTAAGTTCGTTTTAATAGTTAGATATTAGTTAGTAGGCTGTATGGATACATGTGATGGCGATGATGTATACATTGTCTCGTGTATGACTCAATTACGATAAGTGTATGTCGCGCTCAGACGTCCCATTTGTCGCTGTGTCTATGGTAGGAGCTGGATTATTTTTATATAAATGGTGGTATATTAAGATTTTTAATAAGCTGTATAATGGTGTAAATATCTTACGGAATAAGCTATTTTTGTGATTGATGGATAATTTAAAAGTTAGTACATGGAGATTTTTTTATTATAGTTTACTATTTGATTATTGGCGTCAAATTTTGAGTGTTGGCAGATTATTGATTTAATTTTGACTGATATAGGTGAAGTTGATTATTTATATATGTATTCTTAAAGTCTTCACATGTAACACGAGTTATGCCCACTGGGCATATCTTCTCTGATATCATACGTCGCTAGATGTCGTTAGCTAAGTCAGTCCGTCACTCCTTCGTCTAGTATAGGATGACGTAGTGAGTGATCAGCTTGTATGAGGGTACGGGTATGTCTATATATATACAGTAGGGACGTTATTTATTATTTATATATGATATAGGAGTAATTAGTGTATCTAGTATGGTATATATGATTATAGCGAGTATGAATCATATAGGAGTCACGATAAGGTGGTATAGAGTTATAATATAATATATAATATATTATATTATATTTATGACTCTGTTATGTTTTACGACTCCGTCAGTTTTTGAATATTTTGTTTTTTTTTTCATACATTGTTAGTATATGATCCTAACAATCATTTAAGTGGTGACGGACATGATCAATATATATAGAACCTGTTACGTTTTACGACGCGTCAGTTTTAAATTTTTCTTTTTTTTAAGTAAAAAGGATTACCCAAGGGTAAACCGCAAAGATGGCAGGAGTCGGGTCTCTCAGCCTTCCGTGGAACGACGTGGTAGAGGAAACCCCCTATTTTTTTTCCCCCACCCTCCGGTGGAGGGTCTCCGAACCGCCCGCTTCTTGTATTTGGGGTGTCGTGGGGGTCCTCCAACCTCCTCTACGGTGGTGGAAAAACGTCCCCCCCCTCTGTCCCCCGTCGGCTTGCGGACACCGCCTAATCTTTTTTTTAGTTCTTATTTATCTTTTTACATTTGTTAATCAGTCTTTATAATGCTAATTCCGCAGAGATATATGTAATTGGTTTTCTCTATAGGAGGGATATACTTTAATGACTTGTAACAGGACGTGATACACTTTCGAGATATTTCATATTTTTTTTTTTTTTTTTAGAGCGCTATTTTATGTATTACAGCTTTATATGCCTGATTCAAACATCGTAAATTGGTTTTTCTGTTAAAGTCCGTCGTAACTTTTCGAGGATATTTCATTTTGAACACTTTTTTTTATAATATATCAAGTGATTTTGAAATTATTAGTTCAGAAATTGAAAAGTTTTGAATCATGTCCGTCACCAACTCACCACTTAAATACATGAAAATTCTTATTTGAAAACATTAAAAAAAAGAAAAAGAAAAAAAAATAATAACTGACGAAGTCGTAAACGTGAAAACCAGGGCTATATATATAATATAATAGTATATACTATATGATATATAGTATATATATATATATAGTATATATATATAATATACATATATATAGTTATATTATAAGTAATCTATATATAGTCATTATATAATATATATATATATATAATCAGTATATATTACATATATAAATATTATATCTATATATTATATTATAATATAATAATAATATATAGATATTATAATAGTATATATATATATAGTTATATATATATATAATATATAATATAATATATATATTATATATATTATATTATATAATATATATATAATATAATATATTAAATAAATATATGAATAAATTATTATAAGATATCATATATAAACCTATACATATGAGTTATATATATATATATATATATATATATATATGATAAATATAATATAGATATATATGCGGTGTGTATGTAGATATAGATATAAAAGAGATGAAATGTGCACTAAACTTGGTCTGACAGACGCGGAAAGAATAGAATTTTAGTGATTCGAAAATCTGTTAGTACAGATGAGATGAGGGTTTCGGTTTTTGGTCAGAATGGACCGATGTAACAGAAACCGCAGTGGCGTGGACTCAGCGGGTCGCATACTTATATATAGTATAGTATAAGGCCTTATATATAATTAGTATATGATTATATATATATAATAGTATATATTTAGTATATATGTTATAGTTATATATATAGATGTATATATATATTGATATGATATATTATAATATAGATTATAACATATAGTATGATAATTATATATATATATTATGATCTTAATTAGTATATACTATTATTTATATTCAGAAGTGATTTTTTACATGTATTACTTTATTACTTTTATTTATTATTATTTATTATTTATTATTGATATTAATTATTATTATTATTATGTATTATTAATTATTCATATTATTATTATTATTATTATTTATTATATATTGTTTATAGATAGTTTATTATTATTATTACTAAAAAAGCCAATGAAATCGTAAACAAATATGTTTGTTTTTACTTTTTATTGATATCTTTTATTTTATATAACTTCGGGTAAAGTTATATATATATATTATATACTATATATATAAATATATAATGTATACATTATATGTATATACTATATAATATAATAGTAGTCGGTAGTAGAGTATAACTATTGATATAAGTTTTATTAGTACTATATATTAATGTTACTAGTATTATATTATCAGTAATATTTATATTATGAGTTATAATTAGTAGTAATATAGATATATACTATATAATAGTAAATATATATAGGCATACTAACGGTAATATATAGTATAATATATCGAGTATATAATAGTAATAATGTAGTATATATATGTAGTATATATTATGAATAGTAGTATATATATATAATTATGGCTAGTTGATAGTATAATTATAGGTATTATATATATATATTATATATATATATATAGATGAATTTTAATAAATATTATATTGTACAGTTGCTGCCAGACTAGTATACAGTAGTTGATGTTGTGTGTGTGTGCGTATTTGTTTGTTTGAGAGAGAGAGAGAGAGAGAGAGAGAGAGAGAGAGAGAGAAAGAGAGGAGAGAGAGAGAGAAGAGAGAGAGAGAAGGAGCAGAGCCCAGATTAGTTTATCGACAAGACAAAGCAATGCGTCATATGTGTCGTATTGTAGTAATTATAACTTGTTCTTTATATGCATGTTTCTGTGTTTGCCTGTGAGTGTTTGAAACCCTTTTGAAATAATCTCTGTTGGAGTGTCAGCTATTTATTTGTTCTTCATAAGAAAAGAAAAGAAAAGAAAAGAAAAGAAAAGTCGAGCGAGAGGAAAATAGCGTCCCCAATTCTCGTGTCACTTAGCAACCGGATGTAAGCAATAATACACAACCTTTTATCATTATTCCTTCAAATACTAATGACACTTAAAATTAAAAACAACAACAACAAGCAACGAATGCAACAAGCACACGTGACTTACTGGACTTACCTACTACTACTACTACTAACTACTACAGTACAATAATAATAATATGATATAATAATGATAATAATAATAATAATAATAATTAATATAATAATAAATAATAATTATTATATAATAAATAATAATAATATGATCAAAATATCAACCCAAATTCTCTTATCAATACATGGTTACTGCTTACATAATAATATTAAATACATAGGAATATATATGATTGAGAAAAGAGCTACTCAGAGGGGACGTTTTCGTCCAGTTGAGCCAAAATAATAATAATAATAAAATAATAATAATAAATAATAATAATAAATAATAATAATTAAATAATAATAATAAATAAATAATAATAATAATAATAATAATTAATAATGATAAATGATATATGATAACGATAGAATAAATGATAATGAATAATGATAATGATAATTGACAATCGGATAGAAAATAAGATAAGATAATGATAAGGAAGAATATAATGATATAATGAAGAAAATAATAATAATGAATAACTAAGACTAATATATAATGAAAAAAAATAATAATAATATAATAATAATTAATAATATAATTAATCATAATAATAATAAATAATATTATTATTATTTTATTATTATTATATTATTATTATATTTGGAACTATTAATGAAAATTTCATTACAATACGCTGTTCCTCACAAAATTAATTTCATTCTGCCTGAAAGATGCCTCGAGTTCGAGGGAAATATCGACGACAATAAACAGAATCGACAAAGCTCTTAGTCCTAAAGAAATTATCTGCGGAAACTTCATTTTCTTCCTAACTTTCAAAGGAAATAGAATAAAATCCGAAGCGACTCTGAGAGGAAGTCCGACGCTCTTACCCCTTTGAAACCCTCCAGGATGCTGTAAGCCCCCTACTTTAGAGTTTTCGGACTTAGGACACCCCTTCTGAGAAGTGGACATGATTTTTTCTTCTGGAGAAGTTTTGATGAAGTATTTTTCTGTTGTGTCTTTTCATAGAACTTTTTTGACACATTTGTGGTTTAATTTTAATTGTTAAATTTAATTTTTTTGGCTAATTACATCATTTTTTATTAATCATAATAATAATAATCATAAATAATAAATTAATAATCAATAATAATAATAAAATAATAATCTTATAATAATAATATAATAATAATAATAATAATAATAAAATAAAAGTTAAAGAACTAAAACTATAGTATTATATTAAATATTTTAACATTATATACATATATTATATAATACAGTATGAACAATAATAATAATAATTAATTAATAATAATAAGAATAATAAATACAATCATAATAATAATAATAATAAATGATAATAATGATAATAGATATCAAAAATATTTACTACTATTATAAAGTAAATAATAAAATACTAATACTATTAAAATAATATTAATATAATCTTAATATTAATATTAATATTAATATTAATATTAATCATTAAATATAATATTAATTTAATAATAATAATAATTAATAATAATAATAGATAATCAATAAAATAATAATAATAAATAATAATTTAACTATGTTAATTATATTTCATAATACAATAATATAAAAATATTGTTATTATTATTATTATTATTATTATTAATATAAAATAATAATAATAATTAATAATAATAATAATAAAATAATATAATAATAATAATAATAATCAATAAAAATAATAATAATAATAATAATAATGTAATCAGTGATAATAATGAATAATAATGATTAATAATGATAATAATGATAATAATGATAATAAATGATAATAAATCATGAAAGTGATAATAAATGCTAATTAATGATAATATAATAATAATAATAGATAATAATAATAAATAATAAATAATAATCATAATCAATAATAATAATTTATAATTAGATTAATAATAATAATAATCAATAATATAATATAATCATAATAATAATATAATAATAATAATAATATAATAAAATAATAAAATAATAATAATAATAATAATAATAGATAAAATAAATATAATAAAGACAATAAAAATAATCTATAAAATAATAATAAATTATAATTATAATTATAATTATAATTATAATTATAGATTATAATTATATATAATTATAATTTAATTATTAATTATCGGGCGGGGTGGTTTTTTTGTTGTTTTGGTTGTTTGTTTCGAGCGGATGCAGAACTGATACCCAGAATCGGGAGGGGTAGCTGGGGGAGCAGTAAGCATATGGTGGACATAGACGTGATCTGATTGAACCAGAAAAAAAAGGAGATGTCCGAGTACTGCTGTAAGTCGGTGAGAAAAACTTTGAGCGCGCGAGGTCGGTGGGGGGGGAAGACATAGGGAATAACACAAGAGGCTTCACGGAAGCCTTGAAGGCATACGCTTTACGGTAAAGGGAGCTGAGTTACTGCCCTGTCCTGGAATGTGTGGTCGGGTGCGACTATTATAATTATAGCATAATCTACGATTATAATTAATAATATTAGATTATGAGTATTATAATTATAATTATAATTAAATAATTAAGGATGTATTATAGGATTATAAATTATATAATAATTATGAAAGATTAAATAAATCGTGAATAAATAATAATAATAATATAATAATAATAATAATTATAATCATAATTATATATAATTAATTATCGATGATGGTAACTATAAATTATACTTTTACTTATCTTTATTATAATTATAAGTAGTTATTAATTATAATAACTAAATTAAGTATTCATAATTAATTATATACTATTAAATTATTGCATTATGATTCATAATAAAATAATATATAATAATAATCAATAATATAATAATCGAACAATAATTAAATAAATATAATAATTGAAAGCCACCAACACTATTATACAACTAGTAGTAAAATAGTCAATAATAATACCATAATAAAATGGTATTAATAAAATAAAAATAACAATAAAAGTATAATAGGTAAATAATAATATTGAAAACAAAATAATTAAGCTAATAATAAATAACTAATAAAAAATAATATTTGAATTTTAGTGATAAAAATTTTAATCAAAAAGAAAAGTTAATTTAAAATAATAATAATAATAATAATATAATAACAACATACATTTTTATTTTAAATAATTCAATATTTATACAATTTCAATATTTCCCTATACAAATTCTTATAGGAAGACAGGTTGGGAAACTTTTCCCACTCAATATTATATTTGAAATGTGCTACTTTAATTGCAAAACACTTTTTGTAGTTCTTTGAGGCCTGTTATAATGAACTAATTTTATTATATTTCAAGATTGGCAATGACGAAAAGTATATTTTAAATAACAACAATGAGATACTGTATCTCTAAAATGCGATAGTATCGTGCGAGGTTGTAGAGAGTATCATAAATACAGTAATATATAATAATTAATATAATACCACATAAATAATAATAAATAATGAGATAAATAATAATAATATAATAATAATAATATATATAATATAATAAATTAATAATAATAATAATAATAACAATATAAGTATACTTGCTACTCTATAGCATTCAAACACTGAATTTAATATATTTATAATTAAGATGAATTATAAGTTGTTAATTGTTAGTGGAACTCGGATTCAAGATTGTCTATTAAGTAGCCTAGGTATGGACTTGGAAGACGAGATCAAACTGAATTGGCAGACTTAGACTTGATTTTCTTAGAGAGATTTAGACTTGATTTTCTTCTATTTGCAGTGATAGACTCGAATCATCAATGTCCATAATTGTTTCAAATAAGAGTCATATTGAATGTACCAGAGAGTTGATCAGTTTTTGTCACAGAGCAGAAAAATATCACACCGAAGGACATATTGTTCAGAAACAAAGAAAAAAATGTGAGCAACGGATAAATATCTCACTCTTGGATCCGAACCATTTCTGATATTATAATTGAGTTTTCTTAATAAAAAGAGTGTAATTTATTCATGTCCTCTGCATAATATATATATAATATTATAGTATATATATATCATATATATAATATATTATATATTATATATATATATATATATATATAGATATAATATTATATATATATATATAATATATTATTATATATTGATATATCTATCTAGATATATACTAAATATAAATAATATATATAATATAGGGTAATATAATAGTCAGGCTAGAGAGTAGATTAATACGGTATTGATATGATAGCGAGGTATAATTCATGTAGTTAGATATCGAGCAAGCGAATATAACTATAGAATATAGAGCTCAAGCAATGTACTATGAGGGTTAAATAGTGATAAAGCATTTATGTGCTCTTATTGTAGATAAATATTACGGTTATATATATTATATTATAATTAAGAGGACGTACACATACTATGTAAGTAAATATTGTAGATTCGATAATATTATAGTATATAATATACTATAGCTATAATATAAAGGGTTAGTGTTACATGAAGATAGGCCGTATATATGGTAGTTAAGTGTGAGATCGATTATATATATAAGTAGTCAACTATATAATTCTATTTATATATATATATATATATATACGTATATAATATATAATATATATATATATATATATATATATAATATTAATATGATTATATATATAATATATAATATGATCTATATAAATATATATTATTATAATTTTTTAAATAAAAATCCATTTTTATGTAAGCAAATTATATATAAACGGTATAATGATAATTATATAATACTATATACTAATAATATATATATATTTTATATATATAATTTATATATGATTATATTATATATGTATATATATTATATAATAATAATATATTAAATAATATATATATCTATATATATATATATATATAAAATATAGTATATATATATATATATATATATTATATATAATTATATAATATATCTATATAGTATATATAATATCTATATATATATAGTATATATATACGTATATTTATATATATATAATAATATATATATATATATATATCAAGTATCATAACATATAATAATATATGCTGTAGTGTACTAAAAGTATATATACGTAAGTATTACATAAGCTTAGATTAGTTATATTATATATAATATATATATATTTATGATTTAGTAGCTATATTATATTATATAATATATGTTATAGTATATATAAAACGAAGAACTATTATATAATATATAGTATATCATAGTATAAGTATATAATTATATATACTATATACGTTATATATATAAATATATATATAATTAGATATATAAATAAATACCATATATTATATATATATTATAAAAGCTGTATAGTATATATAGATATAATATACTAGTATATATATATATATATATATAAATAGTATACCTATGAATATATATGGTATACTACTACAATATATATATAATTGAGAGAGAGAGGTATATAATATATATATATATATATATATATATATATATATATATTTAATAACTATATATATTATATATATATATATTATATATATAGTTTAATATATATATATATATATATAAATTATATATATATTATATAGTATATATATTATATTATATATCTATTTATAATATATAATAAATATATATATATGTATATATATATGATATATTATATATATATATATATATATATAGTATAAAATATATATATAAATATATATAGTATTATATATATATTATATATACTAATATATCTATATTTAATTCTCTAACTGCAATATATTATACATAATATATATATATATAGTGATATATCTATATATATATTATATATATACTATATATATAATTATTATATAATAGATATATAATATCAGTATAATTACTAAAGGGAATATTAAAATGAAAGGGTCTTCGAGCAAAGGCGCTGACAACCGCTTATCCTTAGAAGATTATCCCTCACTGGATTTGGCTGCAGAGACGTCAGGAGGAAAGACTTTCTCTAAAACAGAAGAAAAGAACAATAAAAGAAATTTCGGTCATCTTGCCCTCGAGAAAAAAAACTTCGGCCATCTTGATTTAGAAAAGCCTAACGGTCGTTACGGAAGAAAGAGGAATAAATTGGAAAAGAAGGAGAGACAAGAAAGAAGGTGAGATCTTTATCTTCTTTACTTATCTATTTATTTTATTTATTTATTTATTTGCATTTTTTGGTTGTCTATTCATAAGCTGGACTTTGCCACGATTGTTTTGACACGCTTCGTGATTAAGAACTGAACACAGAGGTCAAAATGCTTAGATCTGACCTGATACGATGCTAAAACTATTTTTAATCTTTTTCGAGTCACTAATACCTGATCAGTTAAATAAATACTACACAATGACAAGTAAATAAGTTTGTAATTAGATTTGACCTATCTCTTCTTTATTATTAAATAAAAAAGAACAGAAACTTAGAGCTGTCAAGCATCCCCAGACGATATTTTCAATTTCAAATCTGGTTTAAAAATGGTAGAGGCCTTCACCAAACTTATATATGTCAAATTAAAGAAATAGAGGAATCGAAGAAAAGGAAAAGAAATTCCCTATTTTACCTTTTGAGAATATGAAAAATCCAAGTATAACTGATACGTTTGCGACCAGAGAGAGTTGGCAAAAAAACAAAAGGATAAGACTATAAAAACTAGTGGCAAACACCCTCCTCATTGAAGGATGAATGCGATTAAGCGAGAGCTCAGAAGAGTTGTGTCTGTTGTAATAGCGATAGTGCAAGGAAAGTGATGCAGCAGTTCGGCTGCCAGAAAGAGATTGTAGAGAGTCAGTGATTGCGGAAAAGATGGTAAGGTAAAAAAAAACCTCAAGAGTACACGACCTTTTCAAAAAAAAACTAAATGCTTGAAACCACCTCAGCTGTTTGATGCTTAGTATCACTATACATATGAAGCGATTAGAAAGGTCTGAAGAGTTTCTGAAAGAGACACAGATTAACAAACCCGTTAAAAGCTTGTTTTGCAAAAGAAGTAAAATGATTTTTGCAAGAAAGGTCACGAGAAGGATGAATAGTAAAAATTTTAAGATTAAAATTATTGTGCTTTCGAAGACTTTTTAGTTGTTTGGAAGATTATATTGAGTGGGTAAATGAAATTTGAGTTTTTCAAGGATTGAAATAACTAAGTTTTCTCTTCCACAGTCAGAAGTGTGAGAGATCAAAGATCAGTTAACACAAATCCACCATCTTAGCATCAACTAATTGCGATTGTTTGAGATGCCTTTCCAAATAAAAAGTATTGAAGGGTGGTGTCATCAACATATGAGTAGAAAGAGTGGAGATGGAAGAGAGCACCGCAAAGCAACACAATGAATTTAAAGTCTCCTTCTACATAAATGCTATAGAACTATGGTCCGAAGAAAATAAGAGAAAATGTTACAAACGTTGTGCCAGATTATATCTAAAGCATCTGTGAAATATTCAGCTCCACAGTAAAGGATCCTCTGAAATGACAAAGTGCAGATGACTAAGAGTCAGAAAGAAGAAAAAAAAGACCACCATTGTAACGTTTCCTACGGAAAATAATACTGGCGATATGAGATAAGATTCGAAGAATAAAGAAAGTCCTTTCCAAATCTTCATCTTGGGACGAATTCGAAAACTTTGAAAAGATTAAAAATAAAAGAAATAGGACGGTAGTTAAAGGATTGAGAGGAATCATTGAAGGAATATCGGCAGGAGAACACGTTCACTTACGATTAAGAAATCACAATTTAATATGAATTTATATGTAATAAATTTAGATATTTTTTAGTATATATATATATATATATATATATATATATATATATATATATATATATATATATATATATATATATATATATATATATATATATATATATATATATATATATATATATATATATATATATATATATATATATATATATATATATTTTACTTGGTAGCCCCCGCTCCCTCCTGCGAGATGCGGGCAATCCCGAGATATTGTGCCACAAAAGCGGACCGGACCCAGAGATCCGATAAAACAAGTATATCGAAGTTGCGATTGATGTCAGTTAAGTTTGAGCAGTCTAGTAAGAGATGTTTTGTGCCGTCATTTGTCAAGGAGGGACCTCTTTATAAGTGGGGGAGGGAGCGTTATGAATTTTAATTTATATTCCTGAAGGAAGGGATGGTGCCATGGCGGAGAAGGAACAACATTACTCTGGTTTGACGGTGCAGTCCTTCTTCTGTAGGGTATATTTCTGGTGCATGTACTTGGAGCACGAAGTTATACCGATAATTAAGCGGAGGGCGTTGTATGGGTTAAATGAGTGTGGATGTGTTGGATGATGGTAGTGTCTGGGAGCTAGGGGGGAGGGAGAGTGTTGTACATGTATGAGCAGTATAAGGCTGGTGTAATTTTCTCATTCTTGGTGAACGGGGTTGTTGTAGTGTTTGAGGTTGTGATCTGCTGAGAGAGATTTACTGTAAAATTGACAGCCTTTCATGTTCAGATTAGCTTTTATAAAGGAAAATTTTCGTTTCGGTTAGTAAGTGGTGGACAGGTGTGGAGGTGAGGCAGCTTGTTATTATTCTGAGAGTTTTGTTTTGTAATGATTGTAGTTTTTGGAGATTTTATTGTGATATTTGCTGGAGCCCAGGTGGGTGATGCGCAGTTTAAGAAGGGACAGAGGGATTGCCTGTATATTATGGTGAGGGTTCCTATATGTTGGCCAAAATTTGTTCATGTGAACGTTTTCATCGTGTTTAATTTATGTGTGGCTCTAAAGGCAATATTGTTTAAATGGGGGGTGAATGTCATATGTGTATCGAAGGTCAGCTTCAGATTGAGTCCATTGTTTGACAGGACAACTGCTGGAGGTATGTTTGATTCTCTTCTATCAGGTAGAAGTAGATTGATAGAGGAATTTTTAGGTGAAGCTGTCATTTTGTTTGTTAGTAGCAATTATTATAGTTGGTTTATATATTGTAGTAGTTCTCTGCTTGTTGTATTTATAGAAGAATTTGAGCTGTGATTGTTATATCGCCTGCATAGCTATTGATTTTCATAGAGGAGTTTGATAGATTACGCATAAAAAATTTAAAGAGTGTTGGTGATAAGATAAAGTCCTGGAGGAGGGGCCGGGCTGGAGGGGTCCATTATGTTATTTGTACGTGCGGGAGGAGTGGCGTCCTTGTATGACAAGCTGTAAGCTGACTATATATATATATATATATATATATATATATATATATATACTGCTCTTATATATATATATATATATATATATATATATATATATATAACTATATACTCTTATATATACTATATATATAATTTATTCTGCAGACACGCAAGTACAATAGTTATATCAGTAAAACCCCTATTAAATGTAAAATTACTTTAATATATACATAATTTAATTAAAAATAATACATTAAAACTCATGGGTAATAGGTAACCTATCACTTAGAGAGGCCTTTCAGTCTTGTTTGACTTTAATCAATATAACGTTTGATATATACTCTAACATATATATATATATATATATATATATATATATATAACATATAACTATATACTTATATATATATATATAACAACTTATATATATATCTATATTATATATATATATATATATATATATATATATATATATATATATATATATATATATATATATATATATATATATATATATATATATATATATATATATATATATATATATATATATAGAGGCTAGAAGGGTGTGTGGAGTAAAAAGGGTGGGTGCAAGCAGAAGGAAAGGGAGTGAATGGTGGAGTGAGGAGGTGAAGGAGGGTGGTGAAAAGGAAAAAGGAAGCTTATGTGAAATGGTTGGGAGGTAGGAGAAGGAAAAGCTGGGAGGAATATAGAAGGGTTAGAGTGGAAGCAAAGAGGGCGGTGGAGAGGGCGAAGAGAAGAGCAAAAGATGAGTGGTGTAGAAAGGTGACGGAGAATTTTGAATCAGGAAGTAAGATGTTTTGGAAAGAAGTAAATAAAAGGAAGAAGAAGGAGGGGTTGGGGGAGAGGATTAAGGGAGGAGATGGGGGGGAGTGGATGGGAGGAGAGGATAGGGTGAGGGAAAGAGGAATTGGGGAGATTTGTTGGATTATTGAATGAGATTAGAGGGGAGGGAGGAAGATTTGCATAGAGGTGGGGGATAAGGGGAATGTATTGGGGAGGAGGGGGAAGATAAGAAATACAAATGGAGGATTAATGGGGTGGCCCATAGGTAAGGAAAAAAAGGAGAATCCCGCAGGTCTGGATGGTGTGAAAATGGAAATGTTGCAGAAGGGTGGTATAGGGGTGGAGGAGTGGCTGTATAGGTTATATAATATATGTTGGAGGAGTGGTGAGGTACCACAGGATTGGGAGGATGGTTGTTTGGTTCCCCTGTATAAGGGGAAAAGGGATAGGATGGAATGTGGGAATTATAGAGGTATATGTCTTTTAAGTGTGGTAGGAAAAGTGTATGGTAGAATACTGATTGAGAGAGTGAGAGGTTTAACGGAGGGGGGAATGGGGGAAGAACAAGGAGGATTTAGGGAGGGAAGAGGGTGTGTGGATCAAGTGTTTACACTAAAGATGCTTGTGGAGAAAAGTATTGAGAAAAGGAAAGTGTATGGGTGTTTTTAGATTTAGAAAGCATATGATAGAGTGAAAAGGGTGAATTGGGGAGGGTGTTGGGAGGAAAATGGAGTGGGGGTAAATTAGGTAAAGGTATCAGGGCATTTTATAAGAATAGTAGAATGTGTGTGAGAGTGTTAGGAGGGGAGAGTGAGATGTTTGGGGTGGCGAGAGGACTGAGGCAGGGGTGTGTAATGTCGCCATGGCTATTCAATTTGTTTATGGAGAGTGTTTGCAGGGGAATGGGGAGGGGAGAGGGGTGGAATTGATGAATGGGAATGATAGAAGGGGAAGTGAACATGATACTGTTCGCGGATGATGCTGGCTCTAGTCGGCAGAACGCGGAAGGGTTGAGAGGTATTTGGTGAGGAGTTTGAGAAATGTCACGTGGACAAAAGAGGGGCTTAAATAAATCCTGGTAAGGTAGAAGTGTTAGTGTTTGAGGAGGGGGAAAGAGAGGAGGGGGAGGGTTTAGAGGTT
>JABUQX010101689.1:25000-32500 GCA_015478945.1 Trachelipus rathkii
ATATATATATATATATATTATATATTTATATATATATATATATATATATATAACATATATATATATATATATATATACTGCTCATACCCTATATGATGTTTACATGTGGCCGCGCTGCTCTCGATTTTTTTTCTTCAAAATCGTTTGTCGATATATCGAATCGCCTAAACCCATTTCCATTTCTATGTAAATATTAAGGCAGGTAAACAAAAGAGCTTGCATTTTAAAAGCTGAAGCCGTGCTTGGAAGTCGGTCTTTTATTGGTCTGCAAAGTTACATTTAAAAATTTGTGTAGTGACTTTTAAATTATAAATTGTGATTTAATACATATTTGCAATGACAATGCACTTAACAGCATTTTTTAAACAAAATAGCTAAAAAAAATTCTATTGTAATGAAGAAAAATTCAAAATAACAACAATGCCCAAGTAAATGAGCATACACTACGATAAAAATTAGTACGTATTACAAGTAATATATATATATATATATATATATATATATATATATATATATATATATATATATATATATATATATATATATATATATATATAGACACACAATATATATATAGTATAAAAATATATATATATATATATAACTCTATATATATATAACCATATATATATATATATATATATCATATATATATAACTATATATATACTCTGCTGCTACTATACATACTGCTATGTTTCCAGCCTCTGAAGAGCTTCTGATCCATATCTCAAAAACTACAATGCTACAAGGAAAAGGAATACATTTTTGGAATCCTTGTAAAATTTTAGCTAGGAAAATGTAAAAAAAAAACAAAACAAAATAAAACAAAATTAAACATAAAAATTGGCTATTTTGTTTTGGGGGGGGGGAGCTGGGACATAGTATATATATATATATATATATATATATATATATATATATATATATATATATATATATATATATATAATATATATATATATATATATCTATATAACAACTTATATATATATATACTCTTATATACTGCTATATATATATATATTATTTGTAAAAGTATTACACGGCAATGTAGGGGCTCCCGAGCCGACGGGAGGAACCCCGCGGCACCCAAATACCAAAGGCGGGGTTCAGGGCCACTCCCGGAGTAGAATTAGTCCCTACCCGTAGTTCCGGAAGGCCGAGAGACCCCGACTCCTGCCATCGGTGCGGTATACCCTTGGGGTATTCTTTAGTTAAAAAAAACAACAAAATTTAATAGAAAGTCTATTTATTTTAACGAGTAACGTATAAAAAGTCTCTAAATAGGCTTTCTATTCATATTACTATAATTATTAACAATAATTTTTTTTTATTTTTTTAATTATTTAAGCCCAAATTTTACAGGATTCCAAAAATGTATTCATTTCCCTGTAGCTATTGTAGTCTAATGTAAACGCTTCCCATATATATATATATATATATATTGAGTGGCGAAGAATTTTATGCCGCTATATATATATATATATATATATATATATATAAACTCTTCTTCATATATATATATACTATATATATATATATCGATATCGATATCGATATCGAGAACTCGGCGCGGCCAGAATGTGAAACGTTTATAACCATATTTAGAATTATAAAGATATATATGTATATATATATATATATATAAATATATACTGCTATATATATATATATATATATATATATATATATATATATATATATAACTCTATATATATATATAACTACTGTATATCAACAGTCAAATAAAGTTTTCCAACATACTTTTTCTTTTGATTTTATAAAAGATATTTTTCATTCAGAATAAACAGAATATTTAAAGCCGTTTCATGCATGGGCTTCGCCAGCTTCAAGCTAGGGGGGCAGCTTAAAATTTTTATAGAGCTATATATATATATATCTATAATACATATATATATATATACTCAACATATATATATATATATATAGCATAACATACTCACTCACTGTCTCAACTCTTTCTTTCTACTGCTGCTATACTGCTGTATATACTTATGGTCAGCGTCTGTTATCAACCGTCATATGTATCTTAAAGACACTATTAATGCTACGGTAAAACGGAATACATTTAGCTGGAATCCTGGTCAAAGTTTGCCCTGAAAGTAATAAAAAAATAAATAAAAAGAAATTATCTAAAACTACAATAGCTACAGCAAAAAGTGAATACGTTTTTGGAATCCTGGTAAAATTTCACATAAGAAAAATGTAAAAAAAAAAAAAAATTATTGTTAATAATTATAGTAATATGATTAGAAGGCCTATTTAGAGACCTTTTGGTTCTCGTTAAAATAAATAGACTTTCTATTAAATTTTGTTTTTTTTTTTTTTTTACCCGAAAAAGGGTATACGCACCGATGGCAGGAGTCCGGGGTCTCGGCCTTCCGGGGGAACTACGAGGGTAGGACTAATTCCCCCTCCGGGGAGGGTCTCCGAACCCCGCTGCTGGTGGCTGGGTGTCGCAGGGGTTCCTCCGCCCTCCCCTACGGGGGTATGGAAAACGTCCCTGTTCTTGATCCGATAGTGAAGACTACAAGTGTGCCGTACTCTGAAACCAATTTAATAAGAAAGTCTATTTATTTTAACGAGAAACCAATAAAGGTCTCTAAATAGACCCTCTAATCATATCACTATAATTATTAACAATAATTTTTTTATTATTATTTTTTTACATTTTCTTATGTGAAATTTTTACCAGATTCAAAATGTATTCACTAACAACTTCTTCATTATTGAGTTTTGAGAGATATAATTTTTTATTTGTTATTATTTTTTTTTTTTTTTTTTTTTACATTTTCAGGGCAAACTTTGGACTAGGAGTTTAACCTGATGTGTTCGTTTTACTATTAGCATTAATAGTTACAAAACTTATCTTGACAGCTTATAACTGGGCTTAGCGGCTTCCATCCTTATATAGTATATATATATATATATATATTATATATATATATATATATATATATACTTACTCTTTATATATATATATATATATATATACTCTATACTATATATATATATAATACTAACTACTATATATATATATATATATGCTTACACTTATATATATATATATAAGAAAAATATAAAAACTAAAATATTTGTATTATGAACCAGTGGTTAAATATTCAAAAATTATTTATTAAAGAGCAATGGAATATCGGAAATACAATATGCAATGATGGAAAATTAATATAGAGAAGTTGCAAAATTGATATTAAAAAGTAATTTCCATACGTTCAAGACAAATTTATCAACTACTGTTGAATAAAATAATCATAATTATCAGAAGCACCAAAATTTTCTGTGCTTACACTCATCATCTCAGTAACTACCTGTTTAATCATAGTGTTCGCAGTGCTTCAATGCAGCCAAGTCTTGATACTATGAGTACTGAAAAGAGCGCTCTGCTGTACTGAGTGGTGCATGGCTGGGCGAAGTGATAATCTGAAACATGCCGTCGACGAAAAAAGGTTCAGATCTCCCTTAGCACCCAGGAGACAACAAGATCTTTTAGTTCTTAACTACTCAGTTTCTTGTCTTCCAAATTTTGTCCCAAAGTTCTAGCTCTTCTTCAATGCCTTCTAAGTGGTAAAAAACTATAAAATGAAGCTGTCTTTTTCTTTAACTCATCGATTGTTATGAGTAGCATGTGGAAAGAATGTATATATTCAATGCAAAAGCAGGTGTATTTTCAGTAAGAAAAACGTAATTCCAAGAAATTGTAGAATCAGATACGGAATTTTGGGATCTTCTCCAGGCTTCCGTGGGGATTTGTTCGCTTTGGATGGTTGCCTATAACAATCAAGTAGTATATTCAGATCAGAGTCTCAGTTGCTCGGTGATTTGATTAGCTTCTTTTAACAACACTTCATCGGTGATTTTTTCTTCATCTTTTCGATGGCTCACCATTTCTACAATGTGTTGAATGTGCTGCAAGGTTTTTGACGATATCCAAGTTCTTGGATTGGAGAGCATTACAATTGGCTCTAACATCGCAGAGTGTATTACTTCGCGATCAATATCATATCCATGATGAATGACGACTCACATGCCGCTGAATGCAACTGAAAAGCGCTTTCTTGTGGCGAATTTCCTTCCAATGGAAAGGGTTTCTAATCGCTTTATCATTCGTACAAGTACTCCTTAAAAGCACTCCTGATGCACTTGCGTTGTTCAGACCATCTGGTCTGGCATAGACTTTGGGATGTTTGGCATTGATTTTCTTCTCAAAGACCGACTCGCGAAAAAACGGAATAATGTCCTTTATAGTTCCCACAGTTTTGCGGATTTCTGGTATTGTGTTCAAATCATTACTACTAGATTTAGTTTATGTGAAGAAATGAAAGAACAATGCTTTTTATACTTTTCCGCAATATTGCGCACACCTCCTCTCCTTTTGCCAGACATCGTCCAGTTCTTCGGTCGTGACAAAATCGTCAAAGGCTTTCGCAATGGTTTTTGCGTCAGCTCTACAAAGCCAATAAATTCCTCTTTGACTTCATCCGGACTCTTGTCAAAATCGCAACAATATGGATAAGTGTTCCTTTCCAGAAATATCAGCGTTTCATCTGCTGGTAAGCTATACGCGCACGCTTCCTTTACCTTATTAACAATGCTTTCCTTTATAGTAGTATCATAGAGAAAAGATCTCATTCTGAATCTGAACGATTGGTATGTGGCATTTTCTTCCCCTTTTCAAAAATGTTTTTCAATGACTGATCTCTGGCATCTATTCGTAAGCAACACAAATTTGCAGCACTCCCTCATCATGATGCCTACCCTTTCTTTTTGATTTGAGACTAAAGATGTCGCTATTCAAAATTTCCAGTTTTACAATAAAAGTAGAAAATAATCCTAAATCCATATGCATACAAGTTAAGTAATAACAGCATATATATATATATATATATATATATATATATATATATATATATATATATATATATATATATATATATGTAAAACTAATAAATTATTATATATCTATATTTCATAACATATGCTAAATATATATATATATATATATATCTATATATATTTATATATACCACTCTAATATATATATATATATATATATATATATATATATATATATATTATTTTTTTTTATATATATTATATATATATATATATATATATATATATATATATATATTAAATTATTCAGCAATGATCGCTAAAGATATAAATTATAATAAAGAAGCCTTTAAAGAGAAACTTGTAAATAATTTAGAAGAGAGTCGGTATTTTATCTAAAGTAAGATTTTTTTATTAATATATTAAAGCACAAATTTTCGTTTCTTGTTCGGAAACCTCATCAGGTGCAGTTCTTTGTAAGACTAAAGTTAAAATTAATATTAACAATAAAAATTTAAAAAGTAATTTATATTTTAGATTTAAGATTTTTATAGAAATTAGTGGAGTTCATAATGTTGTTAAGAGTGGGATTAATATTGAATTCGCCTTTTTGTCTATTGTAATTATTGTTGTATAATGAAGTTGGGGTAGGAAAGTTTGTACCAACACAAACATGACCTTACCAATGACAATCAATATTCTGCCCTTACATTACATCGTTCCACACATAACCACACTATAGACATTAACAACATGACTCCTATCATACATTCAAAAGATTTACACAGAAGAAAACTATTTGAATCCTACTGCATCCTTAACACCAATAATTACAATAGACAAAAAGGCGAATTCAATATTAATCCCACTCTTAACAACATTATGAACTCCACTAATTTCTATAAAAATCTTAAATCTAAAATATAAATTACTTTTTAAATTGTTAATATTAAATTTAACTTTAGTCTTACAAAGAACTGCACCTGATGAGGTTTCCGAACAAGAAACGAAAATTTGTGCTTTAATATATTAATAAAAAATCTTACTTTAGATAAAATACCGACTCTTCTAAATTATTTACAAGTTTCTCTTTAAAGGCTTTTATTATAATTTATATCTATTAGCGATCATTGCTGAATACTTACTATATTATTATTATTATTATTATTATTATTATTATTATTATTATTATTATTTTTATATTTATATTAATATTAATATTAATATTAATATTTTTATTATTATTATTATATTATTATTATTATTATTATTATTATTATTATTATTATTATTATTATTATTATTATTATTATTATTATTATTATTATTATTATTATTATTATTATTATTATTATTATATAGAATCTGAGCTAGGGTCATTATGCAAATTAGGTTTAACTCTAAAATTATAATATAATTTATTAGTTTACACATATATATATATATATATATATATATATATATATATATATATATATATATGCTAACTTTTCTCTCTCCAAATATATATATATAACTGCTGCTATGCTACTGCTATACTACTTCTTCTTTATATATATATATATATATCATCACATCATCATCATCATCATCATCATCACATCATCATCATCATCTTCATCTTCATCTTCCTCTTCATCATCATAATCATCATCACCATCATCACCCACCTTCTTTCCCCAGACTGTGGGTATGGTGCGTCACATGCACAGGAAACAGAATAGCAGAAGAAGAATATACGGAAGTAAAAAAGAAAGCCCAGCCTTACCGCCCCGTTGATACTCAAGTGAGAGCTCGTCACAGTCAGAAAATTCCACTCTAGGGGTTCACGGGACCTCGACGGACCCTCGCTATGGCATTTCGTCAACGTAGGGCTCATCCCTTGGCCCAGGTGGGACACAACCATACCCCTTCACAAAACCCCGCGATTCACTCCTATTATGCACCTTTCTTCACGCCTCTGCCAAACTCACAATCCTCTCCTTCCGGCATTCCTTCACTTACTCAATCCACTTTTTCTTCGGTTTCCCAGCCTGTCGATTCCCAGAACACTCACCCCTATATATCCGCTTAACCAACGGTCTATCGTCCATCCTTTCCACATGACCAAACCATCTCAACGTACATTCATTTATTCTCTCATTTACCCCTTTCTTCACACCACATAACTCTCTAACACGTTCATTCCTGATTTTATCAATTCTTCTCACACCTAACACGCCCCTAAGATTTGTCCATCTGAACACATTGTACTTTAGATCTATACCTCTTATCCCAGACCATAGTTTCACTACTATGCATTAACACAGGTAACAACATATCCCCATGTAAAACTCTAGCGCACTCGAGACTTAGTCCCTTTATATCCACCAGCGATTTTACTTCACCAGCCACCTTCCTACCATTCACAACTTTCCTACTATACTCTGCATCATCTTTTTCCTTTTCATCCAACATGTATCCTAAATATTTAAACTCAGACACTTGTCCAGCTGCTCACCACCTAACTAACTTCACACCGAGGACTGTCCTCACTCACAACCATAACCTTACTCTTATCTACATTTACTTTCAAACCCCTCCTTTTACACACCCTTCCAAATATTTCCCTTTACCAATCCTA
>JABUQX010101689.1:37500-42500 GCA_015478945.1 Trachelipus rathkii
TACCTTTGTCCTTTTCGTCCTTTACCTATTTTTGGGTACCTTTGGCCTTTTCTGATGAGGGGCCCTAACTCTGGTTGCTTATCTGTAGGCTTTTAGCTTTTTTCGACCAATATATATATATATATATATATATATAATATATATATCTATATATATAATCTATAATACAAAAAATTTCAACAAAAAACAAATATTAAAGCTAAAATAAAAGAACACGTCTAACCATAAAACTACCGATTTTTCTAAACAGCTGGGTTCGAGCTTTTGGCCCACACGTGTTTATAATTAGAAGATAACTCAACTATTTTTTCGAGGTACCCTACGAGTACTTTTTGAGAATCCAAAAGTAATTATTGAGTGGCATCGAGCCCATACTGAAATTTAGTATATTATAAGTGGTACATGTATCACGATAATTCGTCGAAATCTAACACCCTCTAATTTATGGCAACACACTAATATTTTTCTACACTCATTAGGCTTATCTGAAAGAATAAGGGTGGCACCAATACGGTTGCGTCAGTCAACGTTTAGTACGTATTACTATAATCCCTACTATTTTACGGCCCCCTAATTTTTTTTTCGTAACCGTTAGGCTCATATTTTTGCCCTACGGTAATTTTTGGCTAATCCTTTAGGGGCTTAGCCTATTTTTTTGATAGACGTTATCCTATTATATCTATATACTATTATTGTTTTGACCACCTGCCAAGATACCCATGGGTCAAATTTGTCACAGCACGGTTAGTAATATTTAGCTACCCTTTGGTCTATCCATTAGGTCAATTTTGTAGCCATACTACTAAATTTCGAATATCACCAATACCCTTTGATCTTTCCAAATGGGTCATTTTTAGTCCCACGGTAATTTATTTTGAGTCATTATATCCGTGGTATCATTTTGACCCAGGTAAATTTTTGGCATACCCCTTATATGGTCTTCCTGGGTCATTATTATATATTATTGCTCTCTCTCTCACACTAGGTGTAAGTACTATTATGAGTACTTAACCTCTTAGGGCGGCGATCAGCCGAGTTTATAACGGATGTGCATGTATCCCGTTGATCTTGAAAATAACCATAATTTACTCACTTCGCAGGCTTTACTCTAGTCGAACTCTATTAAATACATACAATAAAGTGTCCACTAATTGAGCGCCACGTTGAGATAAAGTATGTATAATGGTATTTTTTTAATTCTCTTTTATCATGTTTCTTATCGATGTTCTGTGTGGGAGCGCTATTGCATACCATTAGAATATTTCGCCTTTGACCTCACCATAATACGCATGGCAATTTTGACCCACGCATAACTATGATGGTTATGAATGTTCCCAATACACCGTTAGAAGTATCTAGTGATGTTCTATTAGTGTTCTATAAGTATTAGATGCGTGCCAGGTGAGTGCCAGAGGGAGTGCCAAAGGTGAGTGCAATAGATATGCCAATAGTGCCAAGTGAGTAGGTCCAATGAGTGCCTCAAGTGAGTGCCACATAAGTGCCCAAGTGAGTGCCCAATATGATGCAACTGAGTGCCACTTTTTTTCAAGCCTTTTCTGCCTCCCCTGAACCCCGAATAGCCCTAATATGGGTGTCTACCGCCTAGTAATAAGGTATGGAGAAATCGATTGGTGTATAATTATACAATGCTGCTAGTAATTAGCTTCCTATATCTAATGAGTTAGTATTTTTATAAACATATATAAGCGTCATTCACTCTCCAATTATAGACACTTACATTAAACCAATGATACAATATTACACTGCACATACCCACACAACAGTAACAGCTTAAGCACTTACAACTCAACACACTTATCGATATTATGACGCCTCAGCATTAATTGCATCAGCAATGTAATGCTACTCAGCATTAATGCCGTGAGCAGCATTGATGCTCAGCATTATTAGCCTAAGTCAGCAACTTATTGCCTCAGCATTGATGCCTCAGCTAATAATTAGCTCAGCGTGATGCCTCAACTTTATGAAGGTTCATCTTTGATACGACTCATCTTGATGAGACGTCTCATTTGATACCTAGATCTAATTGATGATTATCATCTTTGATGAAATACCTTTGATGGCATCATGCTCTACCACATAATAGAACTAGAGTTTTAATGATTAATGTCTTGTCTCCCTAGTTATTCATATATGCTAGTAACAACAGGATCAATTACACCCACGGCGCAGACACGTGATGGCGCCCTCCGGGCGTCGGAAGAGCGCCGACGGGAACAACAGGGGGGGGACGTTTGCTCACCCAGTCCCCACGCCGTAAGGTGACCGGCGGCAGCGAGCAGTTCCCGCCCTGCCGCTGTCCGCCCGCGAGCCCAGCCGCGTGCGCCCGCAGCAGCAATTTTTCCCAGCGTACCCGCCCGCCGCGTGCGCGCCGCAGGACGCAACCTATCTACCACCAGCGCGAAAATGACCACATATAACATAAGGCGTAGACGGGGGGTTCCGGAGTACATACTCCTATCCCCGTTAGTGTAGTCCAGAGCGTAAACAATTTATAATAAGAATCTCTTTATACACACACTATAAGTTCCCCTGTGAGAGGTCATGTGCGAGTGTTTTCACACGCTGAAGAAGAGAAAATGTACGAACATGTGTATCTTCACACCACTAACGAGTGTGTCGCGATACCTATAAACTGTAACGGCGGAGTGTATGAGCGGACTCTAATTATTTAACACTATATATTTATTAACCATTATTTTTACTTAATACTTTTTACTTAATACTTTTAATTTAACGATATTTTTAAATTGAGTGTGGGTATATGTAGTTAACTATATAATAGATGCTAAAGAGTGTAGACATACAATAAAAAAAAATATTATTACTCACTATATCGCATAGACGAAAATATGTTCTATTAGATATTATAACAATATCACATAGACTCATTATAAGCACGGTATAGGAACAGGTTCTTAAACTATAATGAGGACTTTTAGCTATTCTCACTCCATATTTAACAACCCTTAAGGGGATTAGTAAATTATTACACTTCATATTACATGCTTTTTTTTACTTTGCTTTTATTCTTTCTACGCATTACTCCTGAGAGCTTATAAAACTATTTAATATACTCCCGTTATACTTTACTCAAAAACATGTTTATTGCCACTTACGTTACTCGTGCCATTTAACGCTATGTGTAAGTTCTGTTTTGAGATAATAAATACTCTCTGCTTTACTGTTTTTAACTCTCTGCTTTACTGCTTTAACTCTATATTTATTAACATATGTTTTCTTTTTATATTTTTATTTTGTATTTTTAATACTTTTTATTTTATTATTTCTTATATGTATTTTTGTTTTATTATTATACTTTTTTAT
This sequence comes from Trachelipus rathkii, assembly GCA_015478945.1. Lineage (NCBI taxonomy): Eukaryota > Metazoa > Arthropoda > Malacostraca > Isopoda > Trachelipodidae > Trachelipus > Trachelipus rathkii. The sequence goes on from JABUQX010101689.1 coordinate 40,849, forward strand.
TTTTAATTTTAATTGTAAAGAATAAAAAAATTCAGAGTGTCTGATATATATAACATTTTTTTTAATAAAATTGTTACGAAATATTTTATTAAAATCACAATAATACCTTTAAATCGAATACCTTAAAAGCGTAAAAGCAGTAAATATCAATTAAGCGTGTTATTAACCTAACACTGGGGATTTAAGTTAGCCTTTTGTTTTACTGCTTCTATACTGCTTTAAGCTTTACTGCTTTACTGCTTAACTCATGTTTTACTGCTTTAACTTATTCTGCTATTTACTAGGTAACTTTTAACTTTCTGCTTATAAACTGCTTTAAACTTTCTGCTTTACTTATGAGCTTAAATTCACTGCTGTACTGTTTTCTAAGCCCCTATGTGTGTTACTTACTATGTCTCTCATATCTTTATATAATCACAAATATGTTTTTATTTATTATTTATTTAATACTTTATATTTATTTATATTTATTTATTATATTAATTTTATTTTTATTATTTTTTAATTATTATTTATTATTTTTATATCTTATATTTTTATTTTTATTTTTATATACGTTAGTAGTAACATTATGTTATTTTATTTTAATTTTGTTTAATATCTTATTATTTATTTTATTATTAATTATTAATTTATTTATTATTATATTAATTATTTATTATTTTTATTATCTTATTTTCTTTATTTATTTTTTGATACATACTGATCTTGCTCTGAGTAGATCATATATTTTATGAAATTATTTAGATTTGACCCACACACACACCACACACACAAGATATACCACACACATTATATATATATATATATATACATATATAATAGTATATAGTTACAACACCATACAACAACACACACATTCACTTTGAACCACTTATTACCTACATTCACCTATGACTATCACTTTATATACACATAGTAATATAAAACACTATGACACTTACATTTATTTTTAATTATTTTTTTTATATATTTTAATATATATATAGATATATATATATATTATATATATATTTAATAAATATTTATTGTATATATAATATATATATATATAATATATATATATATATATATAATATTTATATATATATAATACTATATATAATACTATATATATATATTAATATATATATATATATATATATATATATAATATATTATATATACTATATATATATATATATATATTACATATTTATATATATATAATATATTATTTCTGTTATCCTCTTTATCTGGCCTTTTTTTTCCCGGCAAGATTGGGAGTAAGGAGCGCTACAAGCATCGGGTAAAAGAAAAGCAGTAGGAGAGTATGACAAATGTTGAAAAGAAAGCCCAGCCTTACACGCCCCCTGTGCTACCATTAATTAGTGAAAACATCGTACAGACAGAAAAATCCACCCGAGAGCTTCATGGGACCGCGACGGACCCTCACTATGTAAATCGTCATGTAAGGGTTCATTCCTTGGCCCAGTTGGGCCACAACCATGCCCCCATACAAAAACCCCGCCATTCTCTCCTATCATGCACCTATTATTCTCAGCCTCTTTCTCTGCCACACTCACATTTCTCTCCTCCCCAGACATTCGTTCACGTCGACTCAATCCACTTTCCTCTCGGATCTCACCAGCCGGTCCGGTTCCCGCACACAG
>JABUQX010101689.1:50000-57500 GCA_015478945.1 Trachelipus rathkii
GAAAACCTGGCCTCCAACAACCGGAATTATGTTATTTCACTAAAACCTGGCCACTAACCCGGAAGTGATTTTTATCGGTTTTTAAGGAAATTGCATCAACTCTGAAGATTTATACTGGGCTTTTCAATCTGGAGTGTGACGCCTAAAGCCGAATTACCTGGACCACCTTCACATGGATTGGGGGTACTTGAGTGTACTCGCCACCTTCAAAAAACCCCTGGATTGGGAGGTACTTGAGTGTCCCCACCTTCACCTGATAGGAGGGTAACTTGAGTGTATCCCCCCTTCACCTGGATTGGGAGGGTACTTGAGTATATTCTCCCCACCTTCACCTGGATTGGAAGGGGACCTGAAGTGTCTCTCCTCACTTCAGGGAACTCATGGGAATCCATTTACTGTTTATGTCCCTAAGGACATTAAAGTTCCCTTAACATTTAACTGTAATCAAGTGACCCAGTTGAGAAGGTGTAGTGACTCAGTGACCTTTTAATTATTATAAACTCACTGTGTTGTTAGTTTTTAAATACTGAGTTCTGGTTATTCTGGTCAGACAGTTTGCCTGGTTATTTAGTGACCATACTGATCGTCACAGATTTTATTATTTATTTTTCTAATTTATTTATCTTTTGATATTCGTGAATATTTACTGATATAGTACTGGAATTATTTTATTTATTGATATTTTGGGGGTTTATAATATATTATTCAATTTACTTTACTTATTGATTTTCGTGGGAGTTAGTGGCTAGCCCGGTAGGATCTATTTTTGTGGGATAACGATTGATTTATACTACTATTATTGTTTATGTACTGTAAATATATGACTAAAAACCGGTTTGTCTTATTCCTGGACCCTAGTTGGAGACTGTAAGAACCTTATAGAACCTCCCGCGTGTATGGTGGTCAGACTGTTAGTGTGTTCCGGCAACATAAACTAAAATTGGGAAGATTCGGCTATTTTGGTTATATACTTTATAAAAACTGTTAGATAAAGTGGAATAAATTGAATTAAAAGCAGGAACTGACGTTAAAATCAGGATTGAGGAGTTGAGAAGGAAAATGTAAAAAGACAGGCCGTGGTATATTTTAAGGTAGATTTTTAGAGATGGTTACGAGGATCGAGTTAAGAAGTTGTTATTGAAGCGTTACGTTACTATTTTTGTGATTAAGTTACCATCGGTTTGTGTCAGGTTGTGTCTTATGGGAGACGATTATCGATATGTTACTAGTTTATTTTGTAAATATTTATAGTTAGTCACCTGGATTGCCGAGTTTGTGAAGAAATAGGAAGCAAAGGTACGATGGAATTGAGATATGGAGTAGAGGTAAAAGTACGAAAGTAGGTAGGGTTTAAAAGTGTGAAAGAAAATAGTGTTAATGGCAAGGTGTGGAAAACTATTATTAATATTATATTATTATTATTAATATTATTATTATTATTAATTAATTATTATTATTATTATTATATTATTATTATTATTATTTATTATTATTATATTATATTATTATTATTATTATTAGTTATATTATTATTAATATTAATATTATTATTATTTTATTATTACTTTTATTTATTATTATTATTATTATATATTATTATTATAATTTTATTATATTATTATTATTATTATTATGATTATTATTATTATATATTATTTTTTATTATTATTATTATTCTTATTATTTATATTATTATTATTATTATTATTATTATTATTATTATTATTATATTATTAATTATTATTATTATTATTATTATTATTATTATTATTATTATTATTATTATTATTATTTTTTTTTTATCGGTATGTTTGTGTGAATGTAAGGAGCTCCGCAGAAGTGTGTATATATTAGATTAGGGTTTTAATTAATAACAATGATTATTATTATTAACTTATTATTATTATTAATTTTATTATTATTATTATTATTATATTATTAATTATTATTATTATTAATTATTATTATTATTATATTATTATTATTATTACTTATTATTATTAATTATTATTATTATTATTACTGTTACGACTTTTAAAACGGTGATGGCATTTTATATTTATTATTATTATTATTATGAATTATTATTATATATTATTATTATTATTTTATTATTATTATATTATTATTATTATTATTATTATTATTATTATTATAAATTAATTATTATTATCTCATTATTATTATTATTAGGTATTATTGATTATTAATATGTCTCCTCATTTCCATTAATAAATTCTTTTCATTTTCATTGATTAACTATTATTATTATTATTATTATTATTATTATTTTATTATTATTATTATTATTATTATTGTTATTATTATTATTAATTATTATTCATTATTATTTATTATTTATTTATGTATTAGTTATTATTATTATTATTATTATATAATTATTTGATTATTATTATTATTATTATTTATATTATTATTGATTATTATTGTTATTATATTAATAGTTATTATTATTATTTATTATTATTATCATTTAACAATTATTATTATTATTATTATATTATTTTATTATTTACGTTATTATTAATTATTATTATTATTATTAATTATATTATTATATTATTTATATTATTATTATTATTCATTATTATTATTAATTATTATTATTATTATTAATTATTATTATTATTATTATTATTATTATTATATTACGATTTTATTATTATTATTATTATTATTATTCATTATTATTATTATTATTATTATTATTATATTATTATTATTATTATTATTATTCATTATTATTATTATTATTACGATTTATTATATTATATTAATTATTATTTTATTATTTTATTATTATTATTATTAATTATTATTATTATATATTATTATTATTTATATTTTTATTTTTTTTAATTATTACTATTATTAATATGATTACAACGTTCTGACGGCTAAGTTCTATATTTTTTCCAAGGACTAAATGTCCAGGACCGAACCAGAACCTAGATACTGGCACTACATACTTGTAATTGAGTTCTGGAGACCCATTCTGGCCTTTGGTTACCTGAAACCTGGCCCCAACCCTGACGGATTTATATTGGGTTTTACTGAAACCTGACCCCAACCCGGACGGATTTATATCGGGTTTTAACTGATAACTGGCCCCAACCCGGAAGGATTTATATCGGGTTTTAACTGATAACTGGCCCCAACCCGGACGGATTTATATCGGGTTTTAACTGAAACTTGGCGCCAACCTGAAGGATTTATACTGGGCTTTCATCTGGAGTGTGAGCCTAACCCGAATTACCTGGACCACCTTCACCTGGATTGGGAGGGTACTTGAGTGTACTCCCCACCTTCACCTGGATTGGGAGGGTACTTGAGTGTACTCCCCACCTTCACCTGGATTGGGAGGGTACCTGAGTGTACTCCCCACCTTCACGGGAACTAAAGGGAAGTCTATTTACTGTTTATTTTCCCTAAGACATTAAAGTTCCCTTAACATTTGTAACTGTAATCAAGTGACCCAGTTGAGAGGGTGTAGTGACTCAGTGACCCTTTTAATTATAATAAACTCACTGTGTTGTTAATATTTAAATACTGAGTTCTGATTATACTGGTCAGACAGTTTGCCCGGCTATTTAGTGACCATACTGATCGTCACAGATATTATTATTTATTTTTCTAATTTATTTATGCTTTTGATATTCGTGAATATTTACTGATATAGTACTGGAGTTATTTTATTTATTGATATTTTGGGGGTTTATAATATATTACTCAATTTACTTTACTTATTGATTTTTGTGGGAGTTAGTGGCTAGCCCGGTAGGATCTTATTTTTGTGGGATAACGATTGATTTATACTACTATTAATTTTGTATGCACTGTAAATATATGACTAAAAACCCGTTTGTCTTATTCCTGGACCCTAGTTGGAGACTGTAGAACCTTGTAGACCTCCCGCGTGTATGGTGGCTCAGACTGGTTAGTGTGTCCGGCAACATATTTTTGGTGGCACCGTTGAGCGCGGATCGAACCCTTTTATTATTTTTTTGTTAGACAGTATATTTTTGGTGGCCGTTTTGAGCAGTCTCTGATTGGGTCACAGGTTGAGGCAGGGTGATTTGATACTGAAAAAATTTTTTTTTGATAAAATTTTTTTTTTTGCCTGAAAAGGATACTTGGGTGTGGGAAAAACACTTTCGTGCATACGTGCACACACACACACAGGGTGATAATTTTTTTTTTGATTTAGTGTATTTTTTTTTGTCCTGGTGATAATACTGGTGATTCATGATGGGGACTGAAGAAGAGGTTAAGAAAGATGAGGCCTGTGGAGGTTCCGAAGTTATGGAACATCTGGAAAGATTTCAGAATGCCCTGGGCAAGGAGTCAAAGAGTTTAGATGTAGAGAAGGTGTTGTTAATAATGAAGAACTGTGTACAGGTTCTGGAGGCTTCGAAAGGAGAAAACCTGGTTGTAGAACTGGATAAAGGGAAGGACGATAAAGTGAATAAGGATCAATCAGTGAGAAAAAAGGATCCGGTTAAAACTAAACAAAGGGTGCAATATGCACTACAGTATAGAAATGAGGTTAATGATGAAACAGAAGATGAAATTTTTGAAAGGAGGACTGAAGTGGATAACGAAAGTGACGATACAAGAAGGAGGAAGAGGAAGAATAGAAGGAGGAAACAACCGGTAAGGAAGTATACATGTGATGAGAGCACGGCATCAGAAGTGGAGTCGGAGGTTGAAAGCGAAGTGGATAAAGGAGGACAGTTATGGTTATGGGTGTTGACAGTGTGAAGATAGCGTCCCTCTGATAAAGGTTAACGTAAAATGGGATAGTGTGGATAATGTTAGCAGGTCGATTCGGGATCCAAACTGTTCTGATAGGGAATAAGGAGCTCAAGATCTGAATCCGACGGTAATAAAAGCAGGAAATGAGATCGAGAGGTCTGGGTAGATCCTCAAACAGAGTGAGAACCTCACACTCTGTTGAGGATCACCCAGACCTCTCGATCTCATTCCTGCTATTACCGTCGGTCACGATCTCGCGGAGGTCTCCTTTTTCCCTAGTCAACAGTATTGGGATCCGAAATCTCCGCTGCTAACATTTCCACACTATCCAATTTTACGTTAAACTTTATCAGAGACGCTATCTTCACACTGTCAACACCCATAACCATAACTGTCCTTCCTTTATCCACTCGCTTCAACCCTCCGACTCACTTCTGATGCGTACTCTCATCACATGTATAACTTCCTTAACCGGTTGTTTCGTCTTCTATTCTTCCTCTTCCTCCTTTCTTGTTCATCACTTCGTTATTTACTTCAGTCCTCTTTTCAAAAATTTCATCACTGGTTTTTTTTTTTCCCCCAAAATCATTTTTTAACCTCATTCTATACTGTAGTGCATATTGCACCCTTTGTTTACTTTTAACCGGATCCTTTTTTCTCACTGATTGATCCGTATTCACTTTATCGTCCTTCCCTTTATCCAGTTCTACAACCAGGTTTTCTCCTTTCGAAGCCTCCAGAACCTGTACACAGTTCTTCATTATTAACAACATCCTCTCTACATCTAAACTCTTTGACTCCTTGCCCAGGGCATTCTGAAATCTTTCCAGATGTTCCAAAACTTCGGACCTCCAACAGGCCTCATCTTTCTTAACCTCTTCTTCAGTCCCCATCATGAATCACCAGTACTATCACCAGGACGTATAAAAAAATACACTAAATCAAAAAAAAAATTATCACCCTGTGTGTGTGTGCACGTATGCACGAAAGTGTTTTTCCCACACCCTAGTATCCTTTTCAGGCAACAAAATCTTTTTATAAAAAAAAAAATTTTCAGTATCAAATCCCTCTGCCTCAACCTGCGACCCAATCGGAGACTGCTCAACACGGCCAAAAATATACTGTCTAACAAAAAAATAATAAAAGGGTTCGATCCGCGCTCAACGGTGCCACCAAAAATATGTTGCCGGACACACTAACCAGTCTGAGCCACCATACACGCGGGAGGTCTATAAGGTTCTACAGTCTCCAACTAGGGTCCAGGAATAAGACAAACGGGTTTTTAGTCATATATTTACAGTGCATACAAAATTAATAGTAGTATAAATCAATCGTTATCCCACAAAATAAGATCCTACCGGGCTAGCCACTAACTCCCACAAAAATCAATAAGTAAAGTAAATTGAGTAATATATTATAAACCCCCAAAATATCAATAAATAAAATAACTCCAGTACTATATCAGTAAATATTCACGAATATCAAAAGCATAAATAAATTAGAAAAATAAATAATAATATCTGTGACGATCAGTATGGTCACTAAATAGCCGGGCAAACTGTCTGACCAGTATAACCAGAACTCAGTATTTAAATATTAACAACACAGTGAGTTTATTATAATTAAAAGGGTCACTGAGTCACTACACCCTCTCAACTGGGTCACTTGATTACAGTTAAAAATGTTAAGGGAACTTTAATGTCTTAGGGAAAATAAACAGTAAATGGACTACCTTTACTTCCGTGAAGGTGGGGAGTCACTCAGGTACGCTCTCCCAATCCAGGTGAAGGTGGGGAGTACCAACTCAGTACCCTCCAATCAAGTGAAGGTGGGGAGTCCCCCTCAAGGTACCCTCCAATCAGGTGAAGGCTGTCAGGTAAATTGGGTTAGGCTACACTCCAGATGAAGCCCATGTAAATCCTTCAGGTTGGCGCACAGTTTCAGTAAACCCGATAGTTAATCGCGTACGGGTTGGGCCAAGTTATCAAGTTAAAACCCGATATAACCTTCGGGTTGGGGCCAGTTATCAGTTAAAACCCGATATAAATCCGTCCGGGTTGGGGTCAGGTTTCAGTAAAACCCAATATAAATCCGTCAGGGTTGGGGCCAGGTTTCAGGTAACCAAAGGCCAGAATGGTCTCCAGTACTCAATTACAAGATGTAGTGCCAGTATCTAGTTCCTGGTTCGGTCCTGACATTTAGTCCCTTGAAAAATATAGAACTTGCCGTCAGATACGTTGAGCTCATAAAAGAATAATAATATAAAATAATAATAATAATAATAATAATAAATAATTAATAATATAATAATAATAATAATAATAATATGAATAATTAATAATAATAATAATATTCCCATCTAATATGAATAAATAATATTAATGTATAATAATCGATAAGAGTCATATTATAAGATAAATTATGATAATAATAATATTAATAATATAATAATAAAATAATCGTAATAATAATATAATCATAATAAATAATAATTAATAATAAAATAATAATAATAATAATAATATAATACTAATATAATAATAATAAAATAATAATAATAAAAATAATATAAAATAATAAATAACTAATAATCGGTAACATAATATAATAATAAATATAATAATAATATAATTTGTAATAATAATAAATAATAATAAAATAATAATAATAATAAATAATAACAATAATACTAATAATAATAATAATAATAATATAATAATAATA
>JABUQX010101690.1:0-5000 GCA_015478945.1 Trachelipus rathkii
TATGAAAAAAAAAGATAGGAAAAATCGAACTCTGCATTTTTTTCGTTCGTTGTAGGAGGAAGAATGACGGTTCGAAAAGAGTTCAAGCCTTCGATACATCGTCGATTTATTTATTATTTATCGATAATATAATTGTCTTATCGATTATCAACGATTTTATTTTTTAAGGCGTTTTCGATTTTGCACTTTTGCTAAGAAATTTAGGAAAAACTGCTAAAAAAAGTCGTTCTTTTGCACTTTTGCTAACAAAATTTAGTAAAATGCTAACGAAAAGTTAGTAATTTCCTAAAATTCTGTTAGGTTGCTCTTTCCCCGTGCTTACCGAATTTTAGGAAAATGCAAACGAAAAAATGTAAACAAATGAGATTGCGGCGTAGTAGTTCGTTGATTTGATGAATGGTTCATTCATGAAATTAGCTTTAATCTAATTTCTTCCAAATCGATAACTCCATCCAATATAGTTGAATCAATTATTTGTAATAAAAACCATTTGTTATTTTTTTTTATTATTATTATTATTCCAACCACGTGCTCCATTAGAACAGCTGATCAAAATTTTTGTAAACAATCGGTCGATTATCCGAAATTCGTGCTAAAACTGATTAGCATTTCTTATCCAGCGGATAGCCCAATGCAAAAGCGAAAACGGCTTTATTTAAAGCCGTTTTCGTTTTTTGCATTTGTGATAACGCTGGATAAAAATGTTAATCCAGTTTTAGCACGAATTTCGGGCATAATCGACGGATTGTTTCAAAAAAATTGATCAGCTGTTCTAATGGAGCACGTGGTTTTGGAATAAACAAAAAAAAAAATAACAAATGGTTTTTATTACAAATAATTGATCAACTATATTGTGATGGAGTTTATCGATTTGGAAGAAATTAGATTTAAAGCTAATTTCATGAATGAAACATCATCAAATCAACGAACTACTACGCCGCAATCTTATTTGTTTACATTTTTTCGTTAGCATTTTCTTAAAATTCGGTAAGCACGGGAAAGAGCAACCTAACAGAATTTTGGAAATTACTAACTTTACTTTCTCATTTTTTTAAGTTTTTGCTAAAATTGACATAAACGAACGACTTTTTAGCATTTTCCTAAATTTCGTTACAAAAGTGCAAAATCGAAAACGCGCTTAAACAAATGTACGTAAAAAATTAAAAATATTTAAATTAAAAAAATAATAATAATAATTGGTAAACAATATTTTCTACGTATTGTAAAAAGAAAAATAATTTAATATATATATATATATATATATATATATATATATTATAGATATATATATATATAATAAATATTTACTATATTCATTATATAAAAAAATATATAAGTATCAATATATATATAATATATATATATATATATATATGATATATATATATATATATATATATATATATATATTTATATTACAGTTGTCACCACGTCTTTATGGGCTATTGGGCTGCAGCCCTTCCAAATTAAAAATGCCAGGCATATAATGTTGATAGAAATATGAAATTTTTGTCAAAGTAAAGTGATCTGAGATTTTTTTTTTAACAATTTAGTACATAAAAAATCAGTAATCAATTAAGAAAATAACAAAGGAATCCTTTTTCCAACTGCAAATTGTGCGTACGATATTTATTTCAATATATTCAATTAAATAAAATTTGGGCTCTACTTTTGCGGCCCTAAAATAAGCCAATTTTATAAGTTCTTAAAAATAAGACAAATATAGCAACTTACGAAAATAAAGAATTCAAAATTCCAATAGTACTTTTTATAATGTGACCAGTTTGGCTTCTATTATTTCATAGCAACTTGGAAGTTTTTTTCATATAAAATTAAGGTTCAAATTTTACAGAGTTGCTAGATTTGTCCATGTAATGTCCTTCTTTTACTTGTATATAGAGTGTCAGAGACACTAAAGTCAGTTTATTCGCATTTTACGGGGGGAGAGCTTGTGTTTATTTTTTTTGTGCGAGAAATAACATAGTGAAAATATATGCAAAAATAATTACCCGTGTGATATATATATATATATATATAAATATTATATATATATATATATATATATATATATATATATATATATATATATATATATATTATATATATATATATATATATAATATATATATATATAAAAAAAAATAAATAATAGAGTATATATATATATATATATATATATTGTTAGAAATATTTATTCTTGTATTAAATCTTCCTATTTCCCTATTAACTGCTTTTTATAAAACTAAGGGATTTAAAATAGTTACAAAAATTTAAGGGTATTTCTTGTCACTCTGTGTTTTTTCACTAAGATTTAGAGACTTTCTTGGTTTGGAAATATCTATTATTAGGCAACATACAGGACAAGCTTTAAAAAAAAGATAAACAAAAGTAGGCACTTATAAAAAAAATGGTTCAACGCGGAAAAAGTTTAAATTCTTGCTAGTGAGCGAGTTTTTGTAGCGAAAGCTATTAAAATATTTATACAGTTATACTAATGAAGAAATAAGTAACGTTAAGTATTAATTTAATTGAACAATAGTTTCTGGTTCAGGTAATGATGAAGGTATTATTATCAATAGAGAATTTTAGTTCCCAAACTTAAATTAGGTCAAGATCTATCTTTCTGCTATTTTATTCTTCCCCACCTCAAACTCTATCTCCCTAAGCCTAGTTTGAATTCTTAATAATATGCCTAGAATTTTTATTATTTACCTTTGAGCTAGAAATTATCCTAAACTACTTATACACTACCTTAAGCCTTATACTTTACAAGGCGTCGCTCCAAGTTTATTTCTTGGAAATCATTAATTAAAACTATTATCTTATATATATATGGTGAGTTTTTACTTTATTTTGTTAACTTTAAGCAAATAGGCTAGATTTGAATAATTTTTAATAGGCGATCCTTTTTACAGGAGTGAGCAGTTCACCTCAACTGCTCTAATTGCACATTAGAAAGTTCTGCCAAGAACATTTCCAATATCTTTCCAAGAAATAAACTTGGAGCGACGCCATATTTTTAATTGTTTCCATTGGCTTATGCTAATTTGAATCTTATTACTCACCATATAGTTTATTAAATTTACTTGTTACTTGGAGAGCGTCGCTAAATTTGATTAAACTTGTAACGTAATTGTTTTGCAAAATATTATACTCACTTAGTCATTATTTTATATTTTTGCCATGGCTGAAATGGAAGATTGCCAATCACTTAATCATCCTCTCATTGTAGAACGAGATGATTTAAAAAGAAGGATGGAGGCTATCATAGCTAGATTAAAAACTAGCGGTAGTCCCTCTTTTATTAAAGATAAATTATCTGAATTAAAAGTTTATTTAAAGTCTTTGGAGAAGACAGATAAAAGTATTTTATCAAATATACTTAAATTTAAAACTCTTAATGATTTTTATATAACTGAGCGTAATAACAATTTTGATTATAAAATTTAGAGGAACAGATTGCCATTTTATCTGACAATTTGACAAAGCCTAGCAACTCCTCAATTGCAAGCGAAGACTCTGATCCTTCCTTTTCAAGCTCGATTGTAGGCCCTAGTTCTAATGTTTCGGATAGGACAGTGTCTAATTTAAACCTTTTTAGGAGCGCAAAAGAGCCTCCTATTCAGATAGGGAAGTTTGAAGGTGATGAATCAGATAAGTTAGCATTTTCACGCTTCTTAGCAAAATTTAAAGCCGTAATAGACGGGAATCCTGTTTACTCAAATGAGGAGAAGCTTATACATTTGATAAGCAATCTGGGAGATGTGGCCTATGAAATGATTAAACATTTGAGTCCGGAAGGCTCTAATTACCCCATTGCTTTAGGCATTTTAAAGACTGAATTTCTCGACAGAGACTTCATAGTAGAGAAAATAATTGTTAGGCTATTAGATATTTCTCCTCCTTCTGAAGATAATTTAGCTGAGGTGAAATCCTTTCTTAATGAGGTTAAGGCTTTAGCTTATGATTTGAAGTCTTATGGATTAGATTTCCTTGCTCCTGATACTGCAGGTTTTAAAATGATTAGTTCGCTCGTAGTTAATAAATTACCTCCCAGGTTTATCAATTTATTAATTGATAAAACTCTAACAAATTACCCTAGTATAAATGATGTATTTGAGAATTCATCTACCTTAATGAAACGCTTGGAGTTGATGCAGAGATCACAGCCTAAGCTTGAAAATAATAACTTTGGGAATAATAGATTTGGCAGACGCAAGAGTAATTATCATGATAACCCTAATAATAGTCTTAAATATAATAAATTTAACAATAGTAAACCTACTAATAGTAGCCAAAATGAGGGTGATGGTAATGATGAGTTTCCTTGTACTAACCCGCCCAAAGCTACCCTTGAAAATTTAACACAAGTCTGCCAAATCTACTTTCCTTTTAAGAGGAATGCATGCTTTCGCCATGTAAATTTTTGCAGCATGGCCGGTCTAGCATTGAAAATGTTACCAATTACCCCGATATTGGAATCTAGGGCTAGAACGCTGTGAACAGGCTAACACATTATTGTAGATTTCTGCTCCGAGTGCAATGCATCTTGCTGATGAGTGCCCTGTAACAACGACAGTAATTTAGAACTATCCATGCAGTACTGCCACCTTCGAACGCACATATCGCTTGTGCGTAGAAGGCAAAAATAAGTTTATAAGATATTGCCATTAGATTAAGTTAGTTATATGAGTATTTAGTTTAAGGCAATTTATTAAGCTTGTTTATTGCTTAAAATGTTGTAAATAACTTTTGCTTAGGATCCTATTATTGAATAGTATCCTCTCTTTGCACTTAGGCCTAATAATTTATTTATGCTGTAAATTTATAAGAATCGGTGATGGAACACTTTTGCTCTACTATTACCTAACTTATTGTGCTAGTGCATGAAGCATATTTTTTAAATACTTTAAACATTACTCATGCATTATTAGGCTTATTTTGGAATAAAAATTCCTTTGTAAATTTAACTTACGTACATTACATATGTTTTTTTTTAA
>JABUQX010101690.1:10000-33510 GCA_015478945.1 Trachelipus rathkii
TTCTAAATTAATTTCTGGCCTCTCTCTTTGCCTTTTCTTATTGATTGGTTAATTTCATTTCTATTTTTCCTATAATCATCCCCCTATTACTCTGTTAAAGCAATATCCAATCTGTATTAATGATGACTTTTAAAACTTAATCATGATGTTGAATTCTTTGTGGATAGGTGGATATTCCTTATTGTTTCAATAAATCTTAAAAATAGGGGCAGTTTTATAGACTTCCTGGCCAGAGTCAAGAATTCGCTAAAGAAATTGAGAAAGAAAATGAGACAGCATGCCACAGTAAAGAAAAGGTATAGTCATAATGGGTGATTTTTAAATTATCCTGGCATTCAATGGGATTCAGTTGTCTAATATGGCACCATAATGTTGTATTTATAAGTAGTATGAGCACACTAGATAACTTTTTTGAGCCAGATGGTCCATGAACCTACAAGACATATGCACTGTTAGACTTTCATAATAAACTAACAATGAAAGTATGGTGGATGAGGCTAGAGTTGAAAGAGAATTTAGGACTTAGTGACCATAATATAATTAGATTTAATATGAATGTTAGAGCGCTTAGGGTTTAAAAAAATGGTTTTTTTTAATGGTGTTTTTTTTTTTCGAAAAAATGTTAAAATTTTTTTTTTTTTTTTTTTGAATCCTTTTTTTTATGTATATTAAATTTTTAAATTATACAGTAGTACCAGTACCCCTTCTAGGCCTAAATATTAACTATTAATACTGATTTCATATATATATATATAATATATATATAATAATATATATATAATATATATATGTATATATAAATATATAAAGTATAATATATATATATATTATATATATATACTATATAGTATTTATCTATATTTGAATCAGTTCATATTTTCTGAAAAAAATTTCTAAGTTCAAAAAAATTTCTAAGTTCAGAAAAGTTAAGTTAAGTTTTTTAAGAAAATTCGGTAATTATTTCCAATAACTGCCTCTAAACAGATTTTTATAAAAATCACAGCATAGACTCTAAAAAAATAGTAATGAAGAATAAAAAAAAAATTATTTGTCGCTCTCTTTAGGAAAAAAAGTTTCAGCATCTCAAAGTTGTTAAAAATCCCATAGACTTTTCAATATTGATCGATCCAGGTTAGGTCTCATTTCAGGCCCTCTAAGTCAGGTTATGATAAGTTTTGTTAGGTATACACAGAGAAAATCTATGTAGAATTAACAAATCTTATCATAACCTAAACTAGGATGGCCCTTAAAACGAGCACGAGCCACTAATTTCATTATAAAGAAAATTCTATAGGAAATTTTAAACTTAGAGGCTGTAACTTTTTTTCCAAAAAGAGAATTGCCAATTTTCTTGTTTTTACTATTCTCATTATTATTTTTTTAGAGGTATATCCTGTGATTTTTAAAAAAAAAAAAATTTCGTTTTTTTTTTAATAACAAATCATATAGGGTTTTTTACAACTTTGAGAGTTTGTAACTTTTTTTCCTAAAGACGACAAATAATTTTTTTTTTATTCTTCATTACTATTTTTTTAGAGTCTATGCTGGATTTTTATAAAAAATCTGTTTAGAGGCAGTTATTGGAAATAATTACCGAAAATTCTTTAGTGGCAAGCTTCTGGCATAATTCCAGAAGCTTGCCACTAAAGAATTTTCTTAAAAAACTTAACTTAACTTTTCTGAACTTAGAAATGTTTTTGAACAAAAAATTTTTTCAGAAAATATGAACTGATTCAAATATAGAACTTTCCCACATATATACTGTATATATATATATATATATATATATATATATATATATATATATATAGAAAATTCACCTAGATATATATAAATAAATATAATAAATAATGTATATACAGCATTATTATAAATATATATTATATGTATATATAATATATATATATATATATATATATATATATATATATATATATATATATATATATATATATATATATATATATATATATAATAGAAGCCTTTATATAGAATCTTGTTAATAATTTTGAAGGAAAGTCACTATTTAATAATTTACTTAAGCACAAATTTTCATTTCTTTTCTGAAACCTCATCAGGTGCTGGTTGTTGTAAGATTAAAATTAAATTTAATATAAACAATAGAAATCTAAAGTAATTTATATTTTAGATTTAAGATTTTTATAGAAATTAGTAGAGTTCAAAATGTTATTTAGAGTGGGATTGATATTGAGTTCACCTTTTTGCCTATTATAATTATTGGTGTTAAGGATATAGTAGGATTCAAGTAATTTTCTTCTGTGTAAATCTTTTGAATGTATGAGAGGGGTCATGTTGTTAATGTCAATAGTATGGTTATGTGTGGCACGATGTAATGTGAGGGCATAATTTAGGTTGTCAGTGGTAAGGTCATGTTTGTGTTGGTACAGTCTACAGTTAAAGTCGTGTGTTTCTCTGATGTATAAGACAAATTACATGAAGCAAGAGATTTTATAAAACACATTGGGGGTATTGGTTAGTGGGTCAATTATGTTGGGTCTAGATAGCTTTAAGGGGTAATTCCTGAAGAGGTGAGTTTAATATTATTGAGTAAGATGTATTTTAATTATTTAAGGAGGAAGTTAGGTTATGGGTAAGAAAAAGTTATTATTAGAGGTATAATTGTGAGTGTTGATAAAAAGGATTTTTTTGCTTGTTTAAGGGCACATTGTATAATTATAATAAAATGAGGGTAAGAAAGTTTGTTAAAAATAGAGAAAAGTTAATTAATTTCCAGTTTGTAAAAAAGAGGGAGAGCATATTCTTAAAGCTCTGAGAAATGAGGAAGAAAGTGTTCCTATTTTTGTATTGGCTTGAATGGGATGAAACCAATGTATGTAACTTGGGTTGTAAGTAAGTTTGCGGTTAAACAGAGAATTGGAGGGTAGAGAGTTTATTGGACCAGGTTATAAGGAAATCAAGGAATGGTAGGGAATTATTTTTAGAAGTTTTACAATAGTGAATTTAATGTTAGGTTAATAGTGTTGAGAAATAAAGTATATTATGTGGATTAATGTTGGAAGGAATAGATGCAAAAATGTACCCACATATCGTGTACCAAGTAACATGAGTGAGAATTGGTGTAGGGAGTATGATGATAAATTTAAAGAAGTCATGAAAATATTACTGAGGACAGAGAAGGGGAGACCTATACTAACCGAATGTTTGTTTCAGAAAAGTGTTATTAAATTCAAAAAAGTTGTGTTCTAGGGTAAGTAGGATTAATTGTTTTAAAGTGTCAAAGGGAAATGGTAATATGAAATTTTCAGAAAGGCAAGGGAAGGTAGCTTTTAAATCATTGTGCAGGTGAACATGTTCCGAAAGAATGTTTTTTAGTTTATGGTTAAAGTTAATTTGAAAAGTTTTTAAGGGATTATTAGTGAGGAGGGAATATGTGTTGTTATCAGAGAGTAGATTGTTACATTTATATAGATAGTCAGTTTTGTTAAGTTTAACTATATTATTACATTTGTTTGATCTTGTAATTATGATATTGTTGTTTTTTCTAAGTGAATAGAGAGCTGTGTAAAATTAAGAGAGTGTTTTCTGTTTATTTAGGGAGTTGAAAATCTTATGAATAATAGTCCTTCCATGAAATCCAGAGAGTGGGATTCTTCTTTGAAATTAGTTTATATTTTTCAAATTCCACAATAAATTTCGAAAATTGGGTCCAAATTTTGTAGAGAAAATGAGTCTAGTAGCCAAAATGATGTTTGATCATCGAATAGCTCTAAATCTGATTTATTTATGATGTTATTAAAATTAGAATTCTTTACCCAAACACAGTATTAAAATAAAAAGTATTAAATTTTGTTAAGTTTGCTCTTTTTTTGAAAAGATGAAAGGATTTTTTCTTGATGTGCTAAATTGAGTAACTGGGTGAAGGTATCGAGAGAGTTTGGGTTCTTTATACCATGACTTGGAAAATTTTGAAGTATTTAAAACTTTGTCTGAAAGCGAGTTTAATTTCTTTCTGATAGTTGATATATTAGACAGATTTCCCTTAAATATATAATATATTATAATATAATATTATATTTATATATTATATATAATATAATATATATAATATATAAATATATATATATATATATATATATACTATATATTAATATATATAATATATTATATAATATAATATATATACTATAATATATATATATATATATATATATATATACTATATATATATATATATAATATATTATATATATTATATATATATATATATAAAATATTATTATATATATAATATATATATAATATAATCAGGAAAGGTTATTATCATTTGTTGAAAGATTGTTAGGTAAGTCTTAGGTATAACTAAATTTTTTTAAGGCAGTTTTGATGAGGCTTAATTGAATCTTTTTAATATTAGATGAAATCATTTGATCTCTGTATTTGAGAAATTTTTCCTAAGTTCATAGTTAAGATCTCCTAAGTTGATATCAGGCATATTGAATGTATTGTACGTATTCAGCAATGATCACTAAAGGATTAGGTATATAATAGAAGCCTTTATATAGAATCTTGAGAACAAAAATAACAATAATAAATAAACAAAAAATAAAACTCAGGAAAAAAAATCAAACGCAAAAACACACAAAGCAACCACACTATTTTATTTAAAAAACCCACCACAGCAAGGTGATTCGCTAATATAAACCCCCCACCACAATAAGGTAAACCGATACCGATCCGAAAATATATAATAGATATCAATGAACATTCATTCATTCATTGATATCTAAAAAACTTAAATCTACAATGAACCTTAATCCTAAAATAAATAACCTTAATACTATTCTCCAATAGTACTCCTTAATTCTCCTACAAGTATCCACGCAGTTCTCCAAGAATACTCCTTCTTATTTCTCCACACAATTCTCAATTCTCCTATAATGCTTCTTACCCAATTCTTTACAAATTTCTCCTCAATGCAGTCTTTTACTTATCTGTCTTGTGTTTCCACAAGTTTCTACAACTGCCAATTCTCTCCTCCTTCTATTCGACTTTCAATTTACTCAACTTCTCTCCGCCTACTATCTCTTTCCGATTTTTTCCCCAGTACTTCTATTTTAGAAATACTTCCATTATCAGTACTTCTGTGTCTGACGTTCCTGCTGAATGAAAAAAAGCTCCAAAAAAAACTGCGGAATAGATAAAAAAACATCGCATCTTAGCAATCAAAAACAAAAACAATAATAATAATAATAATAATAATAATAATAATAATAATAATAATAATGAATTAAATTAAATGACTCAATGAATAAAGTAAATTAAAGTTTATACCTTTTATGAAATAAATAATTAAATGACTCAATGAATAAAGTATGAATTAAAATTATGAATTACAATATAAAAAATATTAAATGAGTATGAATGAAATCGAAATAATAATAATATAATAATTAATAAAAAATAAAAATACCCTCACCACAGCAAGGTGCTTACCTGGGTGGTTGACCCAGTTTTTTTTTCTCTCTTCTCTTACACTCTGATTTGATTTCACCCCGACTCAGCAACACTCCAATTCGCTAAAAAAAACAACAACATTAAATAACCAAATCCAGCATTCATCAAAATAAATCACTCATTACCAACATTCATATTTACCTCATCCAGTCTAGTGAAAACAGCCGTTGAACAGGAACACGAACCTCAGAACAGAAAGAACTTCAAGAGAATCCAGACTCAAACTAAAAAAAAGACATTAGCCCTTCAATCAATCATAAAAACAATAATAATAATAATAAAATCATAATAATAATAATACTAATAATAATAATAATAATAATAATAATAATAAAATCATAATAATAATAATAATGAGAATAATAAATAATAAACAATAATAATTATATCAAATAAAAATAGTAGATATATTACCTTTCCACGTGAGCCGTTGAAAAAGTGAGACGTCATAAAAAGTTCGAAAAATGTATAATGTCTCTATTGTCCCCTTTTATTTAACAAAGTAAATACTTTTTAACTGGAAATATATGAATATAATAAATAAACATATAAAAAAATCACTCTTAATTAAAAAAACACATATAAAAAAACTGCACTGCATTTCTGGCTATCCCTTGTTGGTGGACGTTCTCGAAGCAAACCCTAAAAAAAATAATAAAACCCGGTAAATTGTGAGACAAAAAACAAAACAAAAACAAAGCTAATTTATACATTGTAACATATTCCACAATGATCGCTAAGGATTCAGGTAATAATTAAAAGCCTTTATATAAAATCTTGTTAAGGGACGTTGCACGTAGAGGTTCCTAACTTTTGAGGGTAGTAATCTCAATTCTATGAATTTTAGGTTTTAACACTTTCTAGCTGTAGAATTTAATGCTGTTTCGAATGGTCTGGTTATTTTCAACATGCAAAAAATATTTTATTCACCATATAGCTACAGGGGGATATGGGGGGGGGGGGTATTCAATTTTGATATCTCATAAATGAAAAATCATGATAACCTTTTTATTATTCATGCAATCAGCACAAAACTTTCGGAGTAAGTATAATTGGGGAAGATACATAATTTTTGTTTAAATAAATTTTTTGTATGGAGAGCGGATTTGCCTCTGTGCATGGGAAAATTTCTAAATTTTCAAAGGTTTCCCCATATGCAGCGGCCCCTTGAGTTTACAAAACATTTATCTGAACAAAAAATGTAAATATTGCCTAGTAGTATATGATCTGAAAGTTTCGTATTGATTGAACAAAAAATAAAAAATATCATAAATATTTTTAGCCCCCCAAAAATTTTTTTTTAAATAAATAGAACAGGTGGTGTGTAACTTTTTTAATATTTACTCGATTGCAATGAAATTTTCACAGCTTGTGTACCTCTACAAGATATACATATTCTATTTAGATTAATATTTGGTATGCCCAACAGTTTTGCCGCTGATCACGAGAAAACTTTTGAAAACTTTGAAATGTTTCCCATGAGCAGCGACAAATCTGTTGGGCATACAAATATTTTCTCTAAACAAAAAATGTCTTAACTTCCCCAATTATATACGCTCTGCAAATTTCAAACTGATCGTATAAATAATAATTAAGTTTTCATGGTTTTTTATTTTTGAGTTGCCGAAATTTTTTTTTTAATGATTGGTATCATGCAACATTTTTATTATTCATCTGATGAAAATGAAGTTTTTATGGCCTTTATAACTCGACGATATACACATCTTTTATTTTGATAAATTTTTGGTACGCCCAATGGTTTTGCTGCTACTTGCGGGAAAACTTTTTAAAATTTATTAGTTTTCCCATGAACAGCGGCAAAAGCGTTTGGTATACAAAAAAATTTATCTTAACACAATATGTGTGTTCTTTCTAATTATACATGCTCTGGAAAGTTTCGTATTAATCGGATATATAATAAAAAAGTTATTACGATTTTTCTTTATTTGAAAAAAAGAAAAAAAAGAAAAATTCAAATAATTGATGGCATATAACTTTTTTACTATTAATCTGATTAGAATTAAATTTTTACAACTTTAGAATATGCGAATACCATTTTTCATTTATATAAATTTATTGTATCCCAACGGTTTTGCCACTGCTCACAGTTCAAATTCTTGACTATTTACTAAAAAAAAACTTTTTTACATTGAGCTGCTATTTCGGGGTATAATAACAAAAAAAATCCACGTCTTTTTAACTTTTCTTTTTTTTGTTTTCAATTTTGTATACATTGAACTAAATTTTGATGTATTATTCATGCAAATATAAAAACTTTTGGTATATTTCTGATAACTTTTAAATTTTATGGAGAAAAAAAAAGTTGAGATTTAGCAAAAATAATCAAAATAAAAAAAAAATCTCTATATATTGCTGCTATTTTGAGTTATTTCATAAAAATTATATGCACTATGGCAAGATTTCAGTGAAATTCTGCTTGAAAAATCTTTTGGTAGTTCACAGCAGAAATTCACTGTTAAATATTGCTGATAAAAATGCTGATTCAAGATATTTGGGAAGAAATTACAGAAATTCTAAACGCCTTTTTGCATATGTTATTAAAACAAATATTGTACAGAAATCTTTCCTCTTTCGAATGGTGTATAATTTATCCCAAAAAAATTATATTAGTGTTGCTACGCGCAACGTCCCCTTAATAATTTAGAAGGAAAGTCACTATTTAATAATTTACTTAAGCACAAATTTTCATTTCTTTTCTGAAATCTCATTAGGTGCTGGTTGTTGTAAGACTAAAATTAAATTTAATATTAACAATAGAAATCTAAAAAGTAATTTATATTCAGATTGCTTGAATTTTTTTCTTCTGCTCAGATGCTTCAGTTATATAAGGGTCTTATTCGCCCCTGTATGGAATACTGTTCTCACATTTGGGATTGATCCGGTTCCACCCTCCTTTTGGATAGAGTTGAATCTAAGGCTAAGAGGCTTATAAGCTGTCCCATACTTTGACTCCCTTGATCCTTTTTCTTTGCGATGTGACGTTGGTGCCCTATCTCATTTCTATAGGTATTACAACAGCAGGTGCTCGAGAGATTTGACCTCTCATTCCTCCACCACTGCGCCGCCCTCGTAACACAAGAGGTGCCTTGTTCTCACATGAATATTGTGTGAATATATGACACTCAAGGATCACTCTCTGTGGTGCCTCCTTCTTTTCAGTCACATGTTTTGTGGAACTCCCATGAGTTCTATTTTCCCTGCAATATTCAATCTTCCTCTATTTAAGTCCTCTATTTTTTTGCCCCCTCCTTTTGAAAAGGGCCCTGGCTGTTAGTGGTGTTAACATGTAAAAAAAAAAAAAAATTGATGAAAATTTAGTGAATTCAGATAAGTCAACATTTTCAATGCTTATTTTGCTTCAATGTTTACTGAGGACAGATTAGATAATAGTGTGGAGACTAATAGTTCTTATATGCATGTTACAAATAGACTTACAGAATTTGAATTTGAGGTAAAAGATATTAAACGTTTACTGGACCATATTGACCCAAGTAAAGCTGTAGGCCCTGATGGTATATATGGTAGAATTCTGAAGGAGGGTAGTACCAGCATTGCAAAGGCACTGTATTTGATTTTTAAGCAACCTATAACATTTGGTGAGGTATCAGATGACTGGAAAATGGCATATGTTATGCCTATTTATAAGAAAGGTTGTAAGAAAGAAGATTTGAAAAATTATAGGCCAGTTAGCTAACATCTCTGGTTGTAAAGTTCTGGAAAAGTTTACTGAAAGGTCATTATAGAGAAATATATTAGAAGATAACAAAGGCTATGTATAACTCCCTGCACAGTTTTTCCCCTCAGGAAAGGTAGTCATGTCAGAACAAACCTTTTAGAATTTATGGAATACATTACTGACTGCATTGACTGAGGAGATCCAATTGATGTTATATATTTAGACTTTAGCAAAGCTTGATAAGATTCCCCACATTAAGGCTGATGAAATTATTCGCAATGTGGTATGTACATGTGGATAAAGATGGTTGTGGAATAGAAAAACAATGTGTGTACAACTATATGGCAATAAGTCATCATGGGGAACTAGCCTTGCAAGCTAGACTAAGGTAAAATTTCTAAGTGTCTTCGTTTTAGAAGCTAAAACACTCAGAACCAATTAGTAATTGAAAATCATATTCCTGAATATTATTGGTTCTCTCTTAATTATCATTTGGTCCTTTAAAGATCTCGGTCACCCATGGCCCCCTTTAAGTCTGAAAGCTGTAAACAACTTAACTTTGCCCTAAACATATGTAAATACCTTATTTTTAATCATTTTCAAATAAATTATCATTTATTGATTCCTTTGCATTTGGTGTTATAACCCTGGAGGGAGGTGGAAGTCAACTAGAATGAACATATTTTACAACAGTTATAAAAGAAAATAGAAAAAAGAAAGGAAGGATTGTTGCAATTATTAGAGGGATAAAGTACAGTTTGAATATCTTCTCCCTAAGAAAATAAAACCTCAAAATTTCATAACCTTGTCTTACTTAGATCTTAAAGGATTACACTGAATAGGTTGGTATAAGGATCTGAAGAAAACTTGCTCTTCTGCCTTACAATAAATTTATTTTACAACTTTTTATTTTTGGGTTCATTTTTTCTTATAGTAACTTTTCCAGGTGTTTTTTTTGTATAGGCCTAATTTAATACCTTCATTTTGCGTAGTAGTTAACAGGAGTTTCTTCAGAAAATTTATAAATATTGAATTTTCTGCATGATTATGTTGCATTTATCTAATCTCCAGGTAATATAAAAATATTATTATTATTATATTATTATATTATTATTATAATTTATATAATATTATTATTATTATTATATGATTATGATTATTATTTATTATTATTTATTATTTATTATTATTATTATTATTATTATTATTATTATTATTGATTATTATGTATTATTTAATTATTATTATTATTATAAAAAGAACTTAAAGATGAGAAGATGTCATAGTTAAAATTGAGTGCTATATTTTTGGCTTTTGTCCTGTGCGAAATTTGGATGTTTAGTCGTCTATATGTTTGGTGGACATCTGGATTATTGGGTGAAAATTGCTTAAATTTTTTTCCTTTTTCTACAGAATCATATGGATTTCAGCATTTTCAACCCTCACCTAAAGATGATTTTTTTTAAATTCTTCTCCGACTGCAGATTTGGAATCTGATTTTAAATTTTTAGATTCAATTTAGGACGTGCATCCTTTTTGATAAGAAGAGAAACACTCAGAATGTAATCAACAAAAATCTCGTGCCCGTAAGTATTATTATATTGTTATTATTATTTTATTATTGATTGTTGTTGTTATTGTAGATAGTATAGTGTAGAAAGAATGTGGCAGAAGAAATCCCTAATTAGAATTACATGGATAGCAGGGTTGACAGAATTTAAAAAAAAAAAACTCGTTCCAATGGATTTTTTTTGGGGGGGGGGGAAATTTTTGGGAAGCCCAGATCTAAACCAATGGTCACAGAACTTTCTTGGGCATTGCAAAATATATATGCTAATTGCCTTTAAATTGTAGCATTTAAAATTCTCAAATTCCACTAAATCAGGAAAACAGAGTACTGAAATACAAAATAGTTTATTGATTCATTTATCATACAGCCTGAAAGTATGTATTATACTTGATAAATCAACTTTAAAAATAAAAAACAAAATTAACAAAATAATCAAATGAAAAATAAATTACATGGAATATGAAAAGTTTAACAAAATTATTAAAAATCTTATTAGGAAGCAAAACAGTTTCATAAAAAGTTTATTTCTGGTTTTGAAGAAATGATTTCATTTTTGATATATCAAAATAAAGTCTTGATGTCAGATCAATTTTGGATACTTTCTTAACTAGGGATTGTACTGGAACCTCGATTTTTAAAAGTTCCAGTTCCGGCTGGTATTTACCAAAACTTTCCACTTTTTCAAGTGTCTTTCTTAAAAAAATTTAGTAATTGATTTGTCATTTACTCAGTTATGGGGATAACCCAATTCACACTACTTTGTTTATAATAGGGATGTACTGATACCAGAAAAGAGGCCGATACCGATACTCTATTTTTTTAGGTGCCAATACTGATACTTTAATTAATATAATAAATACACAGTAATAAGATAGAACATTTGTGTACTGCTAGGCAACTCACGATTGCATTTCCTGTACAACCAATACTGAGTCATTTATTTCACATTTGGTTGTGCCCAAGTATATTTATTTTGTAAATTAAAATAGTATCTTTAAGGAATAATAAATGCAAATATAATATTAATAACTTTTCTATGTTTACGTTTATTCAAAAAATATTCCATTTCCATTTTCCAGTAAGTATTAACAAAGCTTAGCTACTAGCTTTTATGTTTTAACATGATTACAATTTACAGAAGATTCTTTAACTAGCTTACAATATAAAGAATAAAAATAATGAAAGAAGAGACCAATTAATCAGCTGAAAAGACAAAATAAAAAAAACGCTATTATTCAAACATGACATAATAATAAACTCTTTAAGATAAAGATATATATCTTTCAATACTCAAATTCAAAAATTCTCAAATTGTGATGTAAAAACATTAAGATTTCACTAATATCTGGCGAGAGCCTGTTCCTTTTTGGGGTGTTTACATTAGGGGTGTACCGGAACTGAAATTTTCAGTTTTGGTCAGAACTAGAATTACCTGAACCCCCCCAAAAAAATCTGGTTGGAACCGGAATTTCTAATGAACTTTACTTTAACTATAAAGAAATGTAAAAAAAAAAAAAATCTATATTACTTTCAATCTAAAATTATATATGTTAAAGTCTAGAAAGTGTTTCGCATTACTAAAATTTTACTGATCATTTTGAAAAATATATGAATCAAAAAGAAATGATAAGTTTGGTTAGGTTAAGTTAAGGTGCTTTAGGTTACATAGATTTAAATAAATAATTAGGACTTTTTTTTAGAAAGTTTTCGTTTTTTGTCAAACAGCGCAAATCCGGAAAAAAGCGCTCACCAAATGTAAAGAATTTCCTTAATTCTGTGTAATATAGAATACAAAAGAATTAAGGAAATTCCTTACGTTTGTGAGCATTTTTCTACGATTTTGCGTTTGACAAAAAACGAACGCAAACTCGAACATTTTATTAGTTTTCAAACCCAATTTCTTAAAATAATATTGTAATACAATTATGTTTAAAAATAGACCTAAAACGCTTAAGTTTGCGTTCATTTTTGTCAAACAGCGTTTGCGTTCGTTTTTGTCAAACATCGCAAAATCGTAAAAAAAAAAAGCTCACCAAACGTAAAGAATTTCCTTAATTCTGTATAATATAGAATAAAAAAGAATAGCTACCTTACAGAATTAAGGAAATTCCTTACGTTCGGCGAGCATTTTTTTTACGATTTTGCGGTTTGACAAAAATGAACGCAAACATTTTATTACGTTTTCGAACCCAATTTCTTAAAATAATATTGTAATACCATTATGTTTAAAAATGAAAACTGACTTATCATAGTTTATCAAATAAAACACTTTAATGAGGATTCTTAGGGATGTGAAAATTGAAGTGGACCGAATTGCCCCCCCCCCCCAAAATTGTGGGGCAATTCGGTCCATGTTACTTATCGGCTTCTAACATTAATCCTATATTATATATACAAATACAATTATACTAATTCTACTCCTAAAGGATAACATTAACATATAAAAAAAAATTTTCGAAAAAAATAAATAAATAAAGTCTCCATAAACCTTAGAATTTTGAGTACCCCTGATTTTGGACAGAATTGCCCATTTTATGTAGATATATATATATTATATATATATATATTATATATATTTTTTTTTTTTTTTTTTTTTACAGTTAACACCACCACTCACGGGCAAACCCTAATCTAGGAGGGGGTGTGCTCAATTTTTAAGTCTGAGCAAGACGGAGCCAAGAAGAGAGTAACACACAACTATATATATATATTATATATATATATATATATATATATAAATATATAATATATATAATATATATATATATATATATATATATATAATATATATATATATATAATATATATATATATATATATAAATATATATATATATAATATACTAATATATAATATATATATATATATATATATTACAGAGGAAATAACAAGTTCACAAGCAGTATTTTTATTAAGTTGTTGTAGAAGCTCAGCCATTTTGGAAAACAAGGCAACACGTAGAAAATTAGTATCTCAAGTGTGGAAAATATATCAGGATAAAGGTTTGATAATATATATAATAATATATATATATATATATATATTATATATAGATATATATATAATAAATATATAATATATATAAATATATATATATATACCGGTTATATATAATAATTTATATAATTATATATAGTATATAATATATATATTATATATTATATATTATATATATATTATATATATAGTTCACTTATACCTACTATTCTTCTTATTCTGTCCGTAGAGGTTCCAAGTTCATCCTTCCGATTGAAGGTGATTGGTATATGGATGTGTTTAGGCATGTATGACTTATTGACTTCATTCTGTTTATATCTTTTCTTTTTAGGGATCTTATACTTTTTGAAGTGTTTTTTTTTTTGAGGTTTGACGAAGTGATTTTAGATTTTTGTCAGTTGAAGGTATTTTATTATTTATTTTATTTAAAATATGACTTCAACACGAACATTAAAAACAACCATGGCCGCCTCTTCAAAAAAAAAACTGCAAACTTTAAACAACCAGTGGGTTGGAACGTCAAAAAACTGACCCACGTATCGGGGTTGGGTAAAGGACCTGATAGTTCCAAGCATACTGTAAAGTATGTAAAAAGAACTTTGATCAATCTAACATGGGACGCCAAGCGCGTCAGTTTTCCATTCAAGAGGAAAAACTCATTTGAATTTATCAAAACTCAGCTGACCAACCAATCATTGAAAACTTGTTGCGTTACATGATCTAATAATACAAAATAATTAGTGAAAGTGGTGCACTGAAAATTATGCCATTCCATCAACAGTGGGCCCACAATCTAACTTAAGCAATCTCATGTAAGTATTTCATAAAGTTCTATCACTCCAATGTCTGCTGACCAAATGTAAGAAGCTGCCATAGGAGATATGAAGAAAACATCTCAAAGAGTCAAACAAGAACCAAAAGAAGAAGAGAATAAAAGGTTGAAAAAAGAAGATTCTCCAGATCAATAAACTTAAAGAGTAAAGAGCAGAGAAAGATGTAAAAATGAAGCTTTGACAGAAGAAGACCCTATAAAATCCAAAAATTCAGATGCTTGAGAAGAAAAAAGTTAACCTAAATCTCCCCATTTATATTTTTTGTGATCACAGTGGACGTTATTCACCTAGGCTTTTACTAATGTAAGCTTTTAAATTTATTCCTTTTTTGTGTATAAATAAAAACTGCTTTACTTTTGAAAAAATAAAAAAGGGAGTGCATTGTGATGGCTATGGGAAGGTATAGGTTGATACATAAAAAAAATTTTGTTTTTAAATTCAAAAGGTGATGATGAACAATTCTAAAGTAAATTTTCATAATTTAATGTCATGCAACTGAGTAAAAATTAGGCTGCCAATAATGATTAATAGGATATTTTATCGCCAAAAATAACGAACATCTGCGCAGGGAAAATTTGCGTGGATTTGCGTCAGGGAAAGTCAGGGAATTCAAATTCAAAATTTCAGTGTGAACCCTAATATATATATATATATATATATATATTATATATATGATATCATATATATTATATATATATATATATAGTATATATATATATATATCCTATATATATATATATATATATAATATTATATATTATATATTATATATATATTATATATATATAATATATATATATATATAATATTATATATATATATATAATATATATATAATATATATATATATATGTTGTGGAGACCAAGTGACGAGGGCATGAATAATTATGGTCACTTGACCTCCAGACGAGAAAGTAATAAGTATTATCAAAATTAATATAAAATAGTAAAGAACAGTGAGAAAATTAAAAAGAATATTCAGTATCTACCTGGGGGAGATATCGTTAAGGCTCAGGCTTTTGCAAAAGTCCGAGCCTATGCAGAGCCAATCACGCTTTCTTGCTACTGGCAGGGTACAGGAAGGAGGGACCACCAGCTTGCTCCGAATGCTGACTGGGTTGTGTCCAAGTAAAGAATAGATCACTTATGCAGATTTATTAAGAGGGGAGAATGAAAAAAGAAGTAAAAGATAGTTTATTTGCACACACATGTATACTTTCAAAAGTAGTAGAGTTAATGTTATTACATTCATCAGATATCCGGGAAACTAGGGGGATAGCGTCACCTTTATAAGTATAAACAAAATAGACATCCAGTACTCTCCTGGAGTAGACTTGCTCATGTATAGTAATTATATTTTACTTAATTAAGTAAAGGAATTAGGTAAAGGAGATTGGTTACAGGGGTGTTAAACCCACAACTGTAACTAAGTTGTTATAAACAATGGTAAAAAAAAAACTGACTTAATATTCAAGAATCTGGGAAGTTATCCAGACGACTAACTTAATACTTATGTATCTGGGAAGTTATCCAGACGACTCTTTTAATACTAATTTATCTGGGAAGTTATCCAGATTTGCAAGAATTTTTTGATTATTAGGACTAATCTTGACTGGAATTCACTGATGCCTCTGGGGTAATCCCAGAGTTATTAGCGGTTCTAGTAAGACCCAAATAAGGCACAAAAATAAGGACTTCTGGAGAGAGGCTTGGCAACTTTAAGATATAAAACAAGAACCAAAAACAAAGACTAGATCCAGAAACAAAAACCCTGTAAAAGTTACAGGAATTAGATGATTTGTAATGCAATCTTGCAATTATATAAGGGACATGAACATTTGACCATTTTACCATTATTTATATATATTAAGTTAAGTTATTTAAATAGTTAAATACATGAAATAAGAGGGGGATCTTACCCTAACGATAAAATCCGTCTGTAAGGGGTCTTGTTTAATAGATCAGTAGCTGTTAAGTCTGCAGCGATATCAACTTTGGGGGTAGTTACTGTAAT
Organism: Trachelipus rathkii; assembly: GCA_015478945.1. NCBI lineage: Eukaryota > Metazoa > Arthropoda > Malacostraca > Isopoda > Trachelipodidae > Trachelipus > Trachelipus rathkii. Next base: position 26,608 of record JABUQX010101690.1, read on the forward strand.
AAACATAAACAAAAGGGAATATGAACTAACGAACTTGTTAAGGGCGTTTTTATAGTTTTACGATTAATGAATCCAGCATAAACATAATCCACTGACCTTTATTGGATTCTTTCCTATATTTATAAAGCTTCAACAATGGTTTAAGAACCTCAAGTGAAGTGACAAAATCGTCAGAAGAACGTTGATTAATATCATCAGACGTCACTTTATTTCACGAACGTCAGAAAGATGTGGTGATTTAACGATTTTACGTGGTTTTACTTAATTGTTATTAAATTCATTAAATATACAGTAAAAAGTAACAAAATATTTACTCATGTAAAATCCTAAAAAGATAATATGGGTTTTAGTACGTTATCATATTTAAAGGGGTAAGTATGATACATAAAAAATTAATGTATTATACTGCATCTTAACCGCCAGTTAGAGTACCTCACTTATTCTCATAATCGAATAAGCTTTTCCATCTAATAACTTATACTATAAAAGTATGGGTGGATCAGACCTGGATTCCACAATTACCTCAATTCAAAATTTCAGTGTGAACCCTAGATAATATTATATATATGATATATATATATAATATTATAATATATATATATAATATATAATATATAGTTATATATATAATATATATTTATACTAGTATATATATATATTATATATATATATAATATACTATAGATATATACTATATATATGATATATGTAATACTATTAAATAACTGAACTTGCTCTTTGATCTTCCTATACTTGTTTGCCCAAAAAATGAGGGAGGTAAGGTGCGTGACGAGCATCGTAGAAAAGGAAAAGCAGTAGAAGAGACATGTACAAAGAAGAGATCCGAAAAAGAAATAAACATCCAGCCGTAGCCGCCCCCTCAGTACATTAACTTAGGGTGAGAAACTGCGGATCGATCAGTCAAGAAAATCCACGCCTTAAAAGCTTCATGGAAGCGACGGACGCTCACCATGTAGATTGCGTACAATGTATGAGGCGTTCATCCCTTGGCCCAGGTGGGCCCACAACCATACTCCTCACAATCCCCGCCATTCAACATCCTATATGCACCTTTACGTTCTCGCCTCTTCTGCCAAACTCAAATTTCTTTCCTCTTCAGCCATTCGTTCACCGACTCAATCCACTTTCTCTTCGCTCTCCCAGCCGGTCGTTCCCGCAACACAACTCGCATATACATCCGCTTAACCACCGACTATCATTCATTCTTTACACATGACGCAAGACCATTCTCAGACATACTTCATTTTATTCTCTCATTACCCCTTTCTTCACACCCACAACTCTCTAATACCGTTCATTCCTCATTTTATCAATTCTTCTTACACCTAGAATGCCCATATAAGATTATATATACTATATATAATTAATTATTATAATATATATATATATATATATATATATAGATATATATTCAGTTATATTATATATATATATTATATATATTATCTATATATAGTATATATATATATATATATATATTATATATATATATATAATATATATATATATATATATATATATATATATATTATAATATATATATATATATATATGCCAAAATATTTTGAAAATTGTGATTGGCTATTGCTTCAAAACAAACAGTATAACTGTGGTAAACTTCGAGCATGCTTCTACGGTCTATATAAAGTAATAAGAAAGATAACATAGAATTAGATAAAAAATGATAGAAACACTACCCCTATTTCTATTAATATTAGGAATACAAAACCATATTTTAAAATTTCTTAATAATGTAAGAATATACCTATTATTGTTTCTTATTATATAACATTTCTAATAACTTTAATGTTTATTTTACACCTTCCCTCCTCATAAAAATTAATATTCTGTTGATTTTTCCTAAAGGTGAGGTAATGTACTGTATATATATATATATATATATATATATATATATATATATATATATATATATATATCCGTAAAATGGGACAAATGAGTCACATGGGGACAAATGGGTCAAAATGCACTCTTTTTTTTTAAATCAATGTTTTTTTGGTTTATTTAATACATTATTTAATTTTTTTAATACCACTATTATGCTATTATAACATACAATGTAGTTTTAGGTGCAAATTAGTGCAAAAACGTATCCTATAACTCAAAAAATAGGTTTTTTGTTTCAGAAAATTACTTAAAAATTTCGGTTCAATTTTCATGAAAAAAAGTTAAACGTTGTGCACCAAAAACCTAAAGACTTATGAATATTTAGGAGGGAACATTCATTTATAACATCCCTAAGGTAAGCTATACTAAAATATATTTAAAATTCATTCCTTAGTTTTACGGCAAAATATTAATTTTTACCTTGGGGTCAAGTGGGTCACTCACTTTTCTAACTTACAATTGGAACGACATGTCCTACATCATAGAAATAGCCCTAATATAGTGTCTACCCCTATGTTATAAGGTACATGGAGTCGATTGGTGTATATTAGAGGTGCTGGGAATGCTGTCCTTCTATGAGTTAGTACCCCACCCCCCTTTTTTCTCTTAAATACACTTCCAGCATGGTATATGCTACGTCATAGAATACACCTAATATTAGTGTCTACCCTATGTTATAAGGTATGCGGATTCGTTGGTGTGTATTAGGTGCTAGGATCTCCTTCTATGAAATTAGTAATAGACATTCCCTACCCTTTACTTAGTGCAAGATTCAACTTGTTATTTTTCGAGCTAGAGAGTTGCACACTTGTGTTACCCCTATGTTTTTAAGGTATGCAAGAGTGATTCCTGGTAAATTCACTGAGTGGATCGGAGCATTCTTGTCCTTTTGCACTGGTGTGCGTTCTCATATATTTTTGGTTGTTGAGAGCGGTTTTCTAGTTTAAGCTATTCTCTCAAACTGGTTTACTGTGTTGTTGAAGGGCCGCCTGCCTGGGCCAGGTTTCCCCGCCGCTCACGTCCAAGAAGGGGAGGGAATTTGAGGCCCAAAACCAGGAAAAGGACTTAAAAGGTTGAATATTTGGTGAGTGAATAGAAGAGAAGTAAATGAAATAGAGTAATGAGTTTGTGTGCCGGATCACATGAGCTTGAGCTGGATCTGGGAAATTCTGGCTGCCAGCTGCATATGAGATCAATTGATGTGTTTATATATTTTTCAAAGGACATGATATCCATTTTGAGGTTTCAGAACCAAAAATTAGTTTTGAGGACCCCTTGACAAGACAAAGGAGGAAGAATGAAGAGGAAGGAGTGAGAGGACAGGAGGAGGGAAGGAAGAGGAGGGAGAAGAAGAAGAAAGAAAAGGAGGAAGGAAAAAGAGAAAAGTAAGTCAAAGAATAAGTGATAAATTTAATGAGTGACCTGTTTGTCCCCATGAGTGACCCAATTGACCGCAATCCAACATTTTGATTTTGAATTTTTTTAAAAAAAAATTAAAAATAGTTTAGAAAAATATATTGAGTAAAAAAATATATTTTGTTATGTCTAAACAAAGAGATATATATTTCGTGCATGGTAAATAAACATTTTCTATGAAGCATTATTTTTTTTCACCTACTTTTATACGGCAAAAAAAGTCAAAATTAAGACCCATTTGTCCATGGGTTTACGTGTAATAAGGCTTGGAAGAGAGTAACTATAGTATATATTATATATATAATTATTTATATTTATCATTTGAAAAATCCTATAGGATAGAAATTATATGATATCTATATTTATATACTATATAAATTTATTATATTATATTATACTATAGTATAATACAGTCCTGACTCACAACCATAACCTTAACTCTTAATCTACGTTTACTTTCAATTATCTGCCTTTTACACATTTTTTCACATTCATTATTTTAATCCTCTTAAACTTACTCGTTTCAGATCTCCTCCACATAAAACCAAAATCATCCCGCATATAAAGGTAGGGCACTCCTCCACCACCTCCATTCTCATCATTCGTAACACCATCCACTGCCACCCCACCTCTAATTGTTTCATAACCCCATCCATATAAAAATTGAATAACCAATGAGACATAACACATCCCTTCCTCACTCTGCTTATAATATTGAAACGCAAACACTTTAGTGACCATGTTATTCTTACAATAGAACACCCTTTCACGTATCATCAATACACACTTTTGATTTCTTTCAGAAGCCCCCCCCACGCAACCATATATCAACTAACTACCTGCCATAAGATGCATCCTAATAACCTAATAAAGGCCTGTTTGCAAATCCATAAAACCTAAATACAATTTATTCTTCTTCTCTCATTTTCTCAATTATTTGTTTCAATGTAAAGATTTGATCCACACATCCTCTACCACTTCTAAACATACCTTGTTCTTCACCAATCAGTCTTTCAGTCACTCGACGCACTCTTTCTGCAAAAATACCAGCACATATCTTTCCTACAACACTCAATAAACTAATGCCCCTATAATTCCTACAGTTACCCTTATCCCCCTTACCCTTTTATAAAGGTACTATTACTGCTCTCCTCCAATCTCTTGGAACTATACCCTCCATAAGCGCTTTGTTGCATAGCTTTTGAATCTAATAATCCCAATCATCATCTATCCTCCATTCTTGATCATTTCAACAGTAATTTCATCTATATCTGCAGATTTACCATTCTTCATCTTTCTCACTTTACCCATTACCTCCTCCTTACTAATGACCATCTCCAAAATACCTGTTCATTCTTGCACCATTAAACCCCCACACATTCGCTATCACTTCTTCATTACTGCCAATGTTAAGCAGATTTTTGAAGTGTTCCCTCCACACCCCTCGCATTCATTTCGTCAGTTACGAAAGCACCATTCCTGTTCATTATTCTAAGCAGATTCCCCTCATGCTCATTCTCAACCTTTTGCGCTTCCTTCCGGAAGAGCTTCCTATTGCCTTGTAAATCCCCAGTTATCCTCCTCCCAAACTGTTCATTTACAGGGTTCACATTTTCTGGAAAGTCAGGGAAACGTTTCAAGATATGCTGAAAGTCGGGGAAATTTTAAAATTTCAAAACATATGAAGAATGATCCATGGACCAAAGTTGCATATTTTGATCTTAATTTGTTTTTCGCCTTACTGTATAAAATTGTGGTAATAGAGAGATGTATTTGATAAGTGAATGAAAAGGATGGGCGAGGATTGACATTCCATAAATCTACTTCTATCCCGTTTCTTTCTATTTATAGTTCACTAATTACTACTATTCTCCTATTGACGTTTTGCTTGAAGGTTGTTCAACTTCAGTCCCTTTGATTGAAGGTGATTGGTGTAAGGATGTGTTTTAGACTGTATGACTTTTTCAGTGCCCTTTATATTCTTGTTTCTTTTTAGGGATTAATATCTGTTTGTGGGTTGTTTTATTCTTTTTGAGGTCTTGACAAAGTTGATTTTAAGATTTTTTGATGCAGATTGAAGGTTATTGTATTATTTATATTATAAAAATGAACTTCAGCAAAAAAACTAACTTTTAGCGACCAGTGTTTGGACAGTCAAACTGACCCAACAGTTTATCTAGGTGGTTGGGTAAAGGACCTGATAGTTCCCAGGCATACTGTAAAATTATGTAAAAAGAACTTTGATCTATATAACATGGGACGCCAAGCCGAAGTTCCACATTCAAGAAGGAAAACTCATTTGAATTTAAATCAAAACTTCAGCAATGACACCAACCGATCATTGAAAAGAACTTTTTCGTTGTGTGGTTTAAATACAAAATATTAGGTCTGAAAGTGTGTGCGAGCTGAAGAATTATGCCATTCCAATCAATCTTCTAATCATGACTCACGATTGTAAAAGTGACCCTGAAGTGTTCTTTAATAACGCAAAAAAAATCAGTTCTATCAATCAGTTTTAATCTTTTGCATTAAAGATGATGTTACAGGATCTGAAAATACTATGGGCATTGAAAGTGGTGGAATGATAAAATTTTTAACTCGTGTGGCAGATATAGGGAAAGCATTTTAAGTGAATAATTCCGATAGTGCGGTAGTTCAAAGTTTTTAAAATGGGCTGAATGATAATTAAATATGTGATTAACCAATGGAAGTATGCCTCCTATTTTTCTAAGAAAGCACGAACAGCACAGAACACGACTTCTGCATGAAGCTCATTCTAAGCCGTTTGGAAATTAAATTCAAAATGATTTATTAATTGTATTTTGTCTTTCTAAGAGACTTTATTAGTTTTTTTTTTTCTATAGTACCTGGGAAATGCAATGTTATGTGGAATTGTGCAAATTATTAAGATTTTTTAGGACTGAGATATTTTCGGCGATGGCAATGTGCGAAGTGGAGAAGGCGGGGTTTTTCTATAAATTGAATAAGCAATTTTAGTGAGAATCTGAAAGAAATGAGTCTGATTTCTCAAAGAGCAGTGCACAATGCTATAGCGAGATTTTCTAAATGTGAAAGTGCTATTCATAACAGATTCCGTATCAGCTCCAAGTGAATGTTCGAGACAAAGTGTTAGGAAGCTGCCGATAGAGATATATGAAGAACATACTCAAGAGAGTCAACAGAACCAGAGAAGAGAGAAGATAATAAAAAAGGTTGAAAAAGAGAAAAAATTAGTCGCCATACAGATCTATAAACTTGAAGAGCAGAGCAAGATGTTAAAACTGAAAGCTGTGACAGAAGAAGACGCTATAAAATCAAACATTTCGAATGCTTGAGAAGAAAAAGTTAACCTAACTCTCCCCATTTTAGAACTTTTGTGATCACAGTGGCCGTTATTCACCTAGATTACCATTTATTGTAAGCTTAATTAATTTGATTTCTATTTGTATAATTAAAACTGTTTACTTATGGGAAAAAATAAAACAGGAGTGATGCAGTTGGACGCTCGATGATAGAGAGAGAGTATAAAGATGTATTACTTAAACAGAGGAGAGAACTCTC
>JABUQX010101691.1:0-7500 GCA_015478945.1 Trachelipus rathkii
TTATAGATATTATTTTATTGGTTAACTTATTTTTATAACTCATTTAATTTTTTGAACAATATGAATCATAAGATTATAATGAAGTTTCAGCAATGTAATACTTAGTTGTGAGGCAATTATAACATATATATATATATTAATATATATATTAATTTATATATATATAATAAAAGCCTTTATATAGAATCCTTATTCCATAGTGAAAAAATCTAAAATTAATTGAAAAGGTTCTAATTTATTTATTTAAATTTTAACATTGATAATAAAAAAATAGCTTTTAAATAAATTACTAATTTAAAAGAAAAAAACAATTTTGATAAATTTAAATTTCGAACTAAATTGTTTTAATATTTTCATAAGTGAAATACTAAAATATCAATAAACTAAAAGATTAACTTCTATGGAAATTATTCTATTTCATGAGTATGAAATAATTTTTAATTTTTTTATATTATTAATATATATAATATATATATTTTAATATATTATTATATACACGTTTTAGATATTAACTTTAATTTTATACCATCAAGATACATTTAAGCTTTTCTTAGCCTAATATCGTGTATATATACGACTATAATACACATATCAACTATTGATGCATAAATATAGGCTGAACATATAAAAATACATTTTATAGCTAAATTTTATAGCACCGTTAGCTATAACATTTACTAATATATAATAGGCCATACCTGTATATATATTACTGATTAGAATAATATTATATATTATTATTAATCGCGATCGATTCTTGCTTTTTATTATGTTTTCAATTTACAAATAATAGCTCTTTTTCATATTGATACAATTTATTGCTCAATAAATTATATAATAAATATATAAGTAGTTTTTTTATTTTTTTTTGTGTATTTCCAAAAAACGATGTGATTACGTCTCACTGTATGTTACTTCTCGTGCTGAGTATTTGATTATAGGTAGATAGAGATGTCTCCGAGAGATATAGGGAGATAGCTGCCATATACTGATTTTATATTTTAATGGCGAGTTTGATATATACTACATATATATATATATATTCAGCAACGTGGACCAGTGATATAAAATCTTAATGCTACTATGTATAGTGATTACGTCAGGATTACATATGTCCAATATTTTAGGTTAGAATGTTATTTTGGAATTATATCATATACTTTCCCATATAATTTAGACTAAAGTCTGGTTATTTAATTCCTTATGACATATTTTTAAAACATAATGAGTTTATTGATTTGTATGTTCAATGAGCCCACTAATATAAATTTCCTAGTCTTTGCAAATCAGGAGAAAGAAGGGACCAATGAACATAACTATATTTTGAATTAATTCTGTTTTCTAGATTACTTTTGATGTTTTAATCATTTAAAAATGCTGTAAAGGTGTTAAAGTAATTCCCATTATTGAAAGAACAAAAGTTAACTATATACAGAGGAAAGTGCACATTACAAACAACTGTACTATATGTCCATATAAATCTGAGTATATTGTAATTAAAATTTATATAATTGTATCCTATTAATAGCTATAGGTTTTTCTAAATAATTATTTCTTCAATGAATTTATAATTAATAAGTCTCTATAATGAAAACCTTCTCGAATCGCAGACTCTAGAACATTTCCTGCTTGACTCATGAAGTCAAAGAGCCCATTTAAAAGTATGTAGGAAAATTATTAAAAATGATTTCGAACATCCCGAAAATAAATATTAACTCCAAACACGAATTCATATAGGATCAATACAATTCGACTCCTGGTACTTAGGATTTTATTTTAAATTATCAGAAATTCATTTTTTTGTTTTCATTTTGCTATTTTTTAATTTATTTTTGGAGAAATTTTGGAAAGGAAAATTTTCGCTCCTGAATATGGATATTAAAGGACGAGGAAATGGACGAATGATTCTCATGGATGCAACAAAAATTCTTAATATCATGTGATAAGAGAATAATGATAAACCGTGTATATAGATATATATATCATAATTAGATATGATTGGTATTAATAATAATTAAATAATATTAATATTAAATATATTTATTTATTCCTATAATAATAATAATAATAATAATAATAATTAATTATTTAATAAAAGAAAAATCATAATGAAGATTAAATTAGAATTAAAATATATAATCATAATAATATATATAAATAATATATAAAAATAACTAATATAAAAAATAATATACATAATAATAATATATATTCAATTATAAATATATTAATTAAAAATACTAATAAAATAATAATAATAAAAATAATAATAATAATAAATTAATAATAATAATATATATATTAAATATATTATATAGATAAATTAATTAATTAATATAATAATCATAATAATTAAATAATAAAATAATAATAATAATATAATAAATAATAATAATATATAATAATATAATAATAATAAATATAGGAATATCAATCTCAGTATCACTTTTATGATTTTATAAAAGTTTATTGATTTTTTATATTTCCAATTTCTAAATAGTTATTTCTGTACTTATTATTAATATTTTCTTATAAATAAGACTAATTAATTTATGATTATAATATATATAATAAGAAGATAGAAGATATATATTATAATATTATATTTAACATATTTCCCGATACGTTTCGTCTCTAAACTTTGTAGACATTCTATTCTAAGAGATATTGATTTCTTATAGCGAATGATGTGCTTATAAATTAAATATATATATAATAATTAAATAAAATGATATTTAAGTCTAAACAATATATATAAGATAATACTATTAAATTTTCTGTTAATTAGTCTGGTCTGCGATGTATTTTGAATGTAAACGGTATACTCCGCATTTTAAGTTATTTTAGGATACTTCACTGATCTACGTTATATTAGTTATGAATGTATTATTATGAAATAGCTATAAATAGTTTGATTTATAGACCATATATGTGCCGTTATTTGAAATTAGTTCCTAAAATAAGATATTTATTGCTAGGTAGATACTAGTAAATAGCGATATCGTTGAGTATGCTACTGTATCAGCATACTATGATCGATTTCTCGTCAGTGATGTAATCCAATATATATTAATTAAGCGACGTATATACTATGATCTGACCTTCAGTAGGACAGTTATATATGTGTACTATATATACACGTGATAATGGTTGTTCGGTTACTAAGTGCTATCCTAGTGTGCTTAATAAGGAGGATGACAGTTGTTTGGATTTTATGGATATATATATAGTATATAGACTTTGATTATATATTTTGTAGGTTATGATCTTATTAGTTATTTTAGATAGAGTGAGAGTTCAAAATATTATAGTAGAGAAGGCACTTACTATCTTACATTCTTTAATTGTAAAGTATATCTTAATAGCATATAGAAGTTTTGAAGACGATAAATTATCGAATTATTCCTCGATTATTTTTAATATTACTTTCTATTTATTAAATATAATTTATTAGTTGAAATGGTTTTATTAATTAAATTATTTTCAAACTGAATTATTGTGAGGCATATTATTGATCAAGTGTTATAATTTAATTTTTTAATTAGTGATAGCAAATATTAAACTATATGAGCTATTGATCCTATTCACCGACTATTACAAAGAATCTATCGTAATAAACTTATTAATATCATGTATTATACAGAGCATCATACAATACTATCTTTAATTGATTCAACTTGGAAAACTTTATCAGTGTATATATGAAGATAATTTTAGGCCGCTCAATTAAATAGTAAATAATTTTAAATTAAACTGTGATTACATTACTACACTAATATTATTCATGATATTGAAAAATATTAATTATATAAAACATTACAAATAACTTATTTATATAAGAAAAGTAAAATAATCAGGAAATTTACGATACAATTTTACTCCTTCTTCAAATATTTAACTTCTTAATCTGTTGAAATAAATGAGAATTTTTTATATACTCGATTTTTTTTTCTTAGCAGATAGCTAAAGCGTCTATTAGCGAGACTATAGACGAACTTGCAAGAACCCGCATTTTTATTCTTTCGCTAACTTATTGGTTGTATCTCTTTGCTCGAGTAGATATCTAGACACCACCCTATCGTGGAGATCAATTTATCGAAACAAAAAAGTAATGTATATTTTACATCATAAATTAACTAATACTAAACAACTTAAGTACATAAATAATACCTTATAATCTTTTAGACTAACAAAGTAAATGAAATTAGTCTATATTATTGACGCGGTAAATCCATCATCGATTGTAGTTAATCAATAATGCTCATAATATTAATATACTAAGTACTAGTAACTTGAATAGATCAGAGAATGATATAAGATATAAACTGATATACATAGAATATATATAATTTTATGAGATGATTATACAATCAGTACCGATATCGATATGTCGGAATAATAACAAGTATAGTCAAATATAATTACATAAACTAATATGTTATGACTAATAAATGATACTAGACTAAAATATTTTGAACTATATTTCAAAACGTGAACTAACTATGATCAAAATATATCTAACCAATATATGAATCATATATATTACTAACATATAACATATCTACAATAATCTATAATACGGATCATGTGAAAGATCCAGATAATCTTAAATATTGCTGTGATGATCACATATTATACTATTAAAAATCACAGCATAGACTAGAAAAATATCATACATAATATTTAATGATTTTATCCTGTTAGACTAATTTCTGAATATTTGATTATATATTTTATTAAATTATTAATTTTAATATTAAGACTCTCATATTAGCTTATAAGAATCAATCCATTCTATCATAGGACAGAAAACCACAGTGTACAGACATATGGAAAATTGATAAATAAATATAATTCTTATCTATTTGATTTAGCAGATATAAATTTAGATAATTTATAAACAAGCGAACAGTTAAAGGTTATGGAGATATTAAATAAACACAAAGAAGCATTTGCTCAAACAAAGACATTCATTGATATATATTTTATATTCTGTTGTGTATAGCAGTCTATTTTTTATAGTCATTTAAATTAAATTATTGAAAAGAACTGTATTCTGTATATTGTTTAGTTTTTATATAAGGATAAATATAATAATAATAATAATAAAAATATAATTAATATTTAGTAAAAATTATAAATTACATAATATATATAATAATAATAATAAATAATAATAATAAAATAATATAATTAATAATTATATAATAATTAAAAATATATAATAATAATTAAAATAATAATAATATAATAATAATAATATAAGTATTAAATAGTAATTTAATAATTATATATATCATATCATATAATAACAATAACAATAAACTAATAGCAATAACAATCACAATTAAACATAATCAATTTATGGTAAACATTAACAATTATAATAATATATTAACAATAATTAAATAATATATAATAATATTATCGTGGTTAAATGGTTATAATGGAATATATAAATCATATATATTTTTGATTATTAAATAATAATAATACTATAATATAATAAAATAATCAAATAATATATAATAATATAATTACTATAAAACACTAATATAAATATAATAAAATAATATAACTTAATAAAAAAAATAAAAAAAAATATAATATAATAAAAATTAATTAAATTACATGCACATAAATAAATAAAATATAAGATATAATGATATAAAAATAACAAACTTACATTATAACCATATTAATCGTTAATAATGATTTTAATTATTATATATTAAATATAAATATAATAATAAATAATTATAAATAGTTAATAAATTATAATATAATAAACTTCTTTTACATATTCCAAGATGCCTTTCATAAGAGTTTTTTTAATTACTTTCAGTACTTTGCATAGATCTATCTATATCCTAAGCATATATTTTTAGGTTAATTCCTTTGATATAATTAATTAGCTTTGCCTATAAGTTGGGAAACGGGATTATGAATATTTAAAAAATATTTAAAAAATATTTGAAAATTATTAAAAAAATGTTTAAAAATATTTAAATCATTTAAAAACATTTTTGAAAACTTCAAAAAGATCATATTTTTCGTTTAGGACTTCTTATTAAGTAACCCAAGTGCGAGTCAAACATTTTTTTTCCGTCACACTATCGCCAAAAAAAAAATGAAAAATTTAGTATTTTATAATTAAAGAATAGTTTTTTATTACAAAAATATAAAAATATAAAATAAATGAATAAATGAGTGAATTTATATTTTTTTTTTTAATTAAATTAATGAAAAAAAAATATTTATAAACTGAAAATTCCTACACCGATAAAGTCGGGAAATTTATTCTCCCATTGTTTGTTTAAAATTATTCAAAAATATTTATTTCTCTTCTTGTTTTTCCCATATATTATTGTGCTATTGCGTAATGATTAAAAATTTTTTTATCAGCAACGTATATGTGTATACTATAAGTATTCTGATAATGGATCTTATAATTTTTTGTATAGTTATTATGATTTTTACATTACGAATGCAACCTCTCGTTGTATTAATACTACGTTATGCAGTATTTGACGTAGATGATATTAACAGTATTTGGAACAGTCCATCTATGGATGTGATTCATTTACTGTTACGTTCGTGCAAAGGGATGTGCGGATGTGGATGCGGAGGCGGATATGGATTCTCATATCAACGACTTTGTAATTATAAATATATATAATATATATATATATTTATATAATATATATATTAATTATTTATATATATATATATATATATATATATATAAATATATTTTATATATATTAATATATAATATATTATATAATATATATATATATATATATATATATATTATTTATATATATATATATCTATATATCATTATATATATATATAATTTAATATATATATATCTATATTATATATATATTATATATATATCTTATATTAATATATATATAATATTTAATATATATGTATGTATATATCTATATGTATATATTAATATTATATATATATATATATATATATATATATATTAATATATATATATATATATATATATATTATAATATATATATATATATAATATATATATATTAATATATATATATTATATATTGTATATATATATATAATATATATCATATATATATATATATATTAACTAACGCACAATTACCACTCATACGGAATAATGGTATGGATGAAACTTATATGGTATATATATATTTCATATATATATTAATATATATATATATTATTATATATATATATTATATATATAATATATATAATTTATATATATATATATTATGCTCATCCCTTGGGTGATCATAGCCCCTACATTTATTATCTCAGTAGACATTTGAGGTATGTATTCAACTATTCAGAACAAAATCATATTTTCAACAAAATGTGCTTTTGAGGAGTTCTTGTTTCTTGCAATACAAGTATTTATATTTCATTTTAATTCAGAATCTTTCCTGTTTTAATTTGACTGAAATTTCTCCACAGTCTTATATCTCTGTAAATGCA
>JABUQX010101691.1:12500-22500 GCA_015478945.1 Trachelipus rathkii
ATTATAAAGTATACATCGACTCACAAACTTTATTCATATCTCATAATAATCAAAATAATTTGAAAAGTTCTATCTATTCATTTAAATTTTAACATATTAATATATAAAAAAAATAGCCTTATATTAGTAATTTAGAAAAAAAAGAAAAAACTTATTTTGATAAATTTATTTTACAACTAAATTAGGATTTAATTTTCAAACGTGAAACTAAAATTTTAAAAACGATAGAAGAATACTTATAGAAAATTTATATAATATTTATTTTTATGAGTTTAAATATTTAATTTATTTTTTAAAAACGTTTACCTTATTAGTGTGAATTTGATTATTAGTGTAAGATTTGGTAGCAGACTATGACAATTTACATTAGTGTCATAAATTTGACAATACTCAGATAACGTTGTTTTAGTGATATAAAACCTTAAGGTTTACTATATCTAAAGTAGTACTCAAATTATAATGTCAAATTTGGTTGAGGTTGTCTTTATGGCAGTTGAATGTAATATTTATTTAGTGATTGTTTGGATCACTCTTTATCTATAATTTGACAAAGCCAGATTTATTAATATGACATCATTTAAAAGAATTAGTCTAAGTTTCTGCCATAGGAAATAAATTTCCGCATTCAAATACTGTTGATTTATTCTGTTTGCCACACGGAAATTGCCAAATAGGAACAGCTGAACACTGTCTAAATATCACGTGATATAATTATATATTAGAGTGAATCTATAATTTTATAGGTTTATAATAAAATTATCTATTATGAATTTCTAAGTCTTTTATACGACCCCATTTCGAATGCAAGACTAGAACATTTCCAGATTGACTAATGAACTCAAAGAGTCTGTATACAAGTATGAAGGCAAATATTAAAGACAATTTCGAGCATCCGAGAAAAAAAATTTACTCCAAACCGATGAATCAAGAGAAAAATTTCGATCTCGATACTTGGGATATATTATAAATTTATTATTAATTATAATTACTAAGATTTCATTTTTTTAATTTTATTTTGACGATTTGTTACAATTTACTTTTTGAAGTATATAAATTTTGGGAAGGGAGAATTCCTCGTCTGATTTGGAAATTAAAAGGATGAGGGAATTGGACGAAAGATCTCATGATGATAAAAATCTTAACTGGAAAAGAATAATTTGAATATATTATCACGTGTTATTTTGCTGTGTGGAATTATATCATGATTGATTAGATGATGTGTTCTCATAATATAATTAAAATAATAATTAAATAATATAATAATAAATAATAATAATATAATAATAATAATAATAAATAATAATAATAATATATAATAATTATAATAATATTAAATCAATAATAATATATAAATAATAATAATAATATAATAGTATGATTTTTATTAGCTCGCTTTTTTGCATCCTTTCAGTCTCTCTCAAATATTTGTGGCTTCGTACTGTGGCATAGTTTTACTTTTACAATTGACTCTACAACAAACTCTGCAATTCTGAACTCTCTTGTGATGAGGGCTCGTGTAACTCCTTTATCACATAGTCTTACCTATACATCTTTTCTCTACTGGTTTACTATCGTACATATATATACTGCACATGCTCCAATTCTCAAATTTTACTGGTACTAAACAGGTCGATCTTGAGGCGTTCTTCTCTCTTATTTTCCAACTTCCTCTTGACCACACATAATATCATATAATACACATATCTACACTACACATATTATTATATATTATATATATATTATATACATATATATATATACTACACACACACACACACATCAACACACACGACACTTTCCAAAGCCATTACTTCGGGAAATGTCGATTTTGAATTGAATTCATTCATGTTAATGGGCTTCGTGTGGGACATCTAACCCTTTTTCACAAGGTTTGCAATAAATAATATATAAGTATATATATATATATATATATATATCTACTATATATAATTATATATATATAATATTTATAATATATATTATTATAATATATATTCTAATATCTATCGTATATAATATTATATATTATATTTAGAGTATATATTATATATTTATATATATATATAATATATATATATATATATAATTATTATATATATATAATATTATATATTATTTATATATATTATAATATATATATATATTATAATTATATATTATATATATATATATTAATATATATATATATACATAATATATATAATATTAATATAAATATATATATACTTATTATATATATATATTATATTATATATATATATATATATATCTTATAATATATATCTATATAATATTATAATATTATAATAATATATATAATATAATAAAATACTTATTAAATATATATTATATATATATATCATATTAATATATATTATATTATTTAACTATTATATATATATATAATTATATTAACGTATATAATAATATATATTATCTATATTAATATATAATTATATATATTATTAATTTATTATATATATATATGTATTATATATATAATATATATATATATATATATTATATCGTTGATTCTTATATATAGATGTTCACTCATTCTAAAATACTTGTATACGCTGAATGATATGGATTCATCAGACCCACAAGCGCAAATAATATATATATATTATTATATATCTTAATGTGTCACGTGAAGAATTATGAAGGGAATATATATTATTATATATAGATTATAATAAACAATCACGATGTAAGAAAGAACACATACACATGGGCCTTTTACTTAATTTTGACACTATTTAATTTAAGTACATAAAGTTAATTATAAACTAATACATAATCATAATATAAATATTTTACATATTGATACGATATTACAGATATATACTTATCAGTCAATTACTATTACTAAAATGACGTATAGATTAGATACGTTATTGTTCTAGTTCTATAATATATACCATTATTAGGATTACACATTATATATATTATATTTTATATATATCTATATAAACTAATATACCTGTTCAATATCTTATTGGAGTATATGTTTTGATTGGTTGAGTACAAGCGCCGGTTGTGGTTGGTGAAGTATGTCTCAACAATTGGAATGTCAGTAAATGCACTCAAATGTCTATTGGAGTTGTATCGCCGAAGATAGAGAAATTTTAATTTTTGTAAATGTAGAATGGAGGTCATGCGATACGACTGACTAGATCCAGGTCTTTATAGATGGACAAGCAGTACATATACTAATCCGTGCATGCAGCAGTTCTCTCTTGGGCAGTATAGAACTTATGTATAGAGTATCCAGGTAATATATATCTGTGTAAATGGTAGATAGTGAAGATGCTAAATGTTATATTGCCAGATGCGCAGAAAGAGTGGAGTGTGGGCTCTACAGAGAATTGTAAATAAATTTAGTTTAAGGATTGAACTCACTGTAATGAGGACGTTAGCATTAGTTTGGCTGGGGGGAGAGAATCAGTTTTTAAGAAGGAATTGAGAGTGTATATCTCGATATAGAATATCGACTACATGATAGATAATATGGGTTCAGGTAATCAGTTGTGAGAGTCGAAGAACTTACGGCCAGCCTAACTGGAGACATGACTCGACGTGGAAGTTCGATACAGCCGGGTCTGGTTCTAGCCGTAGGGTCTCGTCCGAGGATAACATTGTCCATGCTGGCCAGTCCGCAATGATACGGATAAGTTCTAATTAAGGTAGTACTCCTGGTGGACGATTCGTGGACAGAAGTCCGGCTTAATTATCTTTCGCTTCGAGAGGCACGTCTAGCTAATCTGTTGGACATTTTTCTCTAGATATAGATGAGAAGGAAGATCCGGAAGTAGGTAAAGGACATATTCACCTATTAGATTAGCCTGTCGAAGGAAGTACTAGTGCAATAGTACAATTGGGTGTGAATATCATTATCTAGACAGATTATCTTCTAGTCAAGTATATAAGTTTCAGTGATCTTTGAACGGAAAAGTCATTTTTAGTGAATATTTTGAACTGTTTTGAGTAATGTCTATTGCTTTATATTTTGAACTATTTTAAGTAAATGTCTATTGCTAAAGAAAACTCATCCGATTAATATACTGTATATATACTATTATATATATTATTATATATATAATATATTAAAAACGTAATATATATATATAAATATATATAGTATATTATATTTTATATTATATATATATATTATACTATATATCTATATATATATAATATTATATATGATTGATATATTATATATTTTTATATTTATATATAGTCTATTTATATATATATATATATATATAATATATACGTCTAGATACTAAAACTACGAATACGGTGATATTACATGCTACAGATGAGATAAATACAGTAACAATTGTATATATATATCTATACTATATATATATATATATCGTGTGGCCTTATATAGATAGAGAATTTTCGTATCTCATATATTATCGTCTCACTTGTAGTCACGAGACGTAGTAGCAGCAAGCAAGACAGTTCAATTTCTCTTGCAATGTGTCGGCGATATTAATTTTTGATATGTTAAGAGTAGTTATAATTTATATTATATATGAACTAAATAGGGTAGGTGTGAAGCAGGAAATCTTTCCGGAAAGTACAATGGAACTCTAGTTACAGACTTAATATCAGATGTTATAGATAAAGTAAACAAACGTACTCAAGATATAGTTAGAAAGATGTATTGCGCGAATGTTAAATATTTGTGTGACAGCTCAATGTATAAATGTACATAGGTTTGTGATTATGTACTGTGCAGATCAGGGATCTCAATTGATAGATTATTTGCTATGTCGCCATGAGATTGTGTGGTGAGAAGTAGTGGATGATCAGGGCCTATCGTGGCAGTCGACTACATTTTCGGATCTCTCTAAATATTATCGCATATTATATTACTATCCGCTCTGGCATCATGCAGTTATGTGAACTACTTTAGGAGTCGCGAGAAGCAAGATCTTCTGGTAGAGCTCTAGGAAGAACGAGGTTTCAGCGAAACATAAGGAGATGTCAAAGAAGATGTAGTTTATAGAGACATTGATATCTTTCATATGGTTGACGTATCTTCTCACACACCGTTATAGATGCCATATGTTATTACACTTTCGAGGCAACAGGCGTCACTCTGTTATAGTTCTTCACTGTGTGCGCATATAGAATATTGTTCTATTTTGCTATTGTGTGTGGGTAGACGTATGTGCATACAAAGAAGCGTGTTTTCAAGTGCCGTGGCATGAAAAGAAGAAGATGCTGTAATCTAAACGTCAGAAAGGTGCTGAAAGTATTATGCCTGGAGTGTATAGATTAGGAGTTCGTAGAATAATGTTTAGAATAGTGAATCAGTCTAAGCGGCTTACTATATTTCGGAATGGTTGGACATGATGCGTTGCTCCTCACTACACTAGAGGAGATAAAGTGCTAGTTATAATTTAGAGACTCACTATATATATATATATATAATAGATAGAATTATATAGTTTGATATAATACTCAGAGGGGCTGTGAGTATAGCACGGATATTAATAACTAACTACGCGATATATCAAATGTCTGGTATAGTGAGGTAGTAATGCTGACATTCCGTGAGTCAACCAGTACTATCCTAAGTTCGTAGCATTTTACAGGAAGTACCCATGTAATACCGATCAAATGTATATACAGCAGATCTAACAGGTACTATGGACCCTGAGAGTAAGTAATACGTAGAGGCGGATGAGAATTGGACCAGAATTACGGTTCACAAGGTTTAGATGTATTATAGAGGAAAATAGGATGCTAGAAAGATGATATTGTAACCTTTTAATGTTGAGATTAATTAAGCAACATAGAAGCATAATCAGTATAGGAATAAAGATTAGGAGGTACAAGACCAGATTTACAGAAGTTGTTAGAGGATGTTTTTGGCAAGAAGCCAGAAAAGATTTGTCAGTAGGTACATATATATATATAAGAACCAAGGAGGTTAGCCTAGACATACTCTACTTTCGTTATTGATGATAAAGACCCGCTTTGGTCTCACTCGCGAAGAGTAATATCCCTGTAATAATGGAATTTATCTTAGGCTATGAAATGATAAATTTTTATTATAATGAGAATGAAGTGATATAGTAAAACGAGCAAATCCATAATAATACGCACTTGTACTCTCCAGGCTGATATTAGGACAGAGTAACTAAAAGCTCACACGTCGAATCCATATGATATATATATGGATTATGATGAGAGAAAGATTTTGTCAAGAAGGATTAACCTGCTCATCATCAATGATTAAGCTCCCCTTAATCGCAGAAGTTGAAGCGTCACCAGAGACAAAGCAGTCTTCCAATACTATATAATATAGAGTAGATAGCAACGCAAGGTATATATTATATCACCTAAATCAGACCCGATCACAAAATGATGCGCTAAGATAAACTCTAATAGAGTATAATTATATGTATATATATATATATATTCTGATAATTCGATAAGTATATCAGTAGTTATAAACAAAGTTAATAGTATTTTACTAGATCATATATACTACATACTCATGTAGGTAGGAGGATGACCTGTACGATCCGGCTCTCACTTGATATGCTTTATATTGTGTTAAAAAACATATGGATGAATAGATAGGGGTGTTGAATGTGTTATTATACAGTATCCTTGAGAGGTAGCAGTCACTGTGAGTTATATTCATGATATAATTTAGTTATGGTAGATGATTAATGTATCAATATTATATAGGGTAAAAGTATAAGGTAGTGAAGTAGCTGAAAGTCAAGACATATTTTAGGAAGGCGTATATATAAGTATAATAATAATAGATTAATAATTAGGCAAATAAAGATTATTTTCAATATAAGAATAATACGAAAAGTTATTAGAAGAAAAATGGAGAATAATAAAATTAAAAAAAGAGATTAAAATTGAGTACATATAGGAATAATAATGAGAATATTTATATCAACAGAAGAATTTTGTTTAATATTATGTTAGAAAAATATAAAACTATTGATTTAGGAAATCAAAAGGATAAGGTAGTGAAATTAATATATAGTTATACGGTGTGTGAAAGAATTATATTAAGTAGTGCTTTAATTTAATGCTTAGCCCTTAAGCAAATAAAGTGAGATATTAATATATATATAACTATATATATATAATAATATAATATAATATATATTATAATATATATATAATATTATATTAATTATACTATATACTATATATATATATATATTATATATAATATTAATATATATATATACGTATATATATTATATATTAATAATATATATATATATATTATATATTATATATATATATATATATATAATATATTATATATATAATATATATATATACTATATATAATATTATAAATTATATTAATATATATATAATAATATATATATATATATATATTATATAATATATACATTTAATATATATATTAATATATTATATATATATATATATATTACTATATATTATATATATTACTATATATATATATAGTAATATATTAAGTATATTAAATATATATATATATATAATACTATTAATACTAAATCTATAATATATAATTAATATATATATATATATCTATATTATATATTATATATACTATATTCAATATTAACTTAATATATTATAATTATTATATATATCTATATATATATATATATAGTATATATATATAATATAAACCTATATATATATCTATATAATATATATTATATTATATATTTATATATATTAAATATATTAATATATATTTTAATATATATATATATATATATATATATATATATATATATATATATATATAGTATATTATATATAATATATATATTATTTAAAAACTGATATATAAATGATCTGAAATATATGTGCATAATAAAGAAATACGAAAATTGGATGGAATGTAAACCAATAAAACTCACTATTTATCACATGAAACAAAGTAGTGATTCCCTTATAAATTTATTAATCTCAAATTAAAAGCAAAACACTTTAATGGACACACATATATATATAATTATATACACCACACACATATATATATATATGCGCGTACGCCAATATATATAAATATATACTATATATATATTATATAATATATATATATAATAAAGTATTATTGTTATATACAATAACCATTAATACGGAGGGGTAAAAAAAAACATATTAAAAAGAAAATTTGCTTTAATCATGGTATTCTAATATATTTACGCTAATAATGTTTGTGCTGCGAACATATTAAGTCGTACGCTTTATACTAGTTGAAGGTTATTTAGCCATCCTACACCAATCTTCCAAAAAGTTTGATTGAAGAACTAACTTTAAAGAACTCGATGACTAAGACTCGCGTATCTATGAGTTAGATATCCCTAAAGTTATCAACAGTAGTGTTTATGTAGTATGGATATGATTAAATATTTACATCAAATATCACTAACATATCATACGAAAAATTATTGTGATAGAGAAGCGATGGATTTTCAGACAATCGCTTATCAGTAGATAAGAGAATTTAGAAATTTTTGTCTAATATGACTACTTAAAGATTAGTAGCTTATCGGGATCATTTCGAAATACGCTCTATTATCTCTAATTTTAATTTAATCTCTAGACTATTTCTGCGCGTTATACTTATCTACTTTTTATATTTTCATAGGCTGAATGCATAATGTTATTATATATATGTAATTTTCAGTATAATTATGATTATAAAATATAGTACAAGAACGAATGCTAGAATAATTTGTGTAAAATTTAACACAATGAATTCATCATCGTTACACCGAAGAGCTCTAGATTACAAAGATAGAATTAATTTCAATGTTTATCATACTAAAGGATGTTTAATATTAAAAATTGATTTTTATGAATATATCTTTACGAGAGAGAGAGATTATCAGTGTATCTATTATATTCTTATATGAAGGTTCCTCTCACAGTATATATATAGATAAAAGAACTCTCTACACTCTTCTCTCGATAGTCATTTCCTGGTCTCAAATACATTCTCTCGAAATTCTCTCTCTGATCTCCGATCATTCACTTCTTCATGATTTTAACACTCTCTCTGAAGATCATGTAATTCATATCTCTCATATGCTCGAATATGCTGCGTGTGGATCGATGGAATCGATTCCTCATAGTTTCTATCTCCTGAGATCCCTTTGTCTTCTCAGTCATCTCGTGTTTCGATACTGCTCGTCTTCTATACTTGGATCATATATTCGTGAATGCAAGCATAATATTCATCAGGAGTCTAGACAATTTCTATAGTATATATTAATATTCCATACTTTAGATACAAATAAAGAACACAAATGTTCAGAAGTACTGGTCGATTTTCTTCTCATCTTTAAAGCATTTGTTCACATATCTCTACTCTTATCATTTAGGCCTTCGCTATATGCAGATTACACTCTATTTGTAGTATACGCATCGTATTGCGACATAAATTAGTTGATATTATTCGCTATATCGAGCTGTGAATGCATTCTTTATCATTATAAATACGGATAATACTTTCATACTAATAATACAATGACTTATTATTTATTAGCAGAATTAATATTATTAATATATGGTTGATATAGAAGGTTAATTTTCATGCGTATTAGTTAAGTTTTATTTAATAATAATTATTGTCATTATAATAAGTTGGGAAATATCATTTTTTCCTACAAATATAAGTTTCTTATATAAGTCTAGTTCATTGCTTAAGATATATTAAGATATGATTGATATAGTAATATTTTATTGTATCCTCTATCAAACATACGGTTTTTAATATACAAATTTACTTTAATAATCATGAATGGATTATAAATATGATGTTATATTTGTGATTAATTAATCCGGAATACGTAGGTTTTCTAAATACTGAAGTTTGAAATTTATTATTCTCTCTATACTCATTATATATTTTAACATCCAAGAATGCCAGTGAGTTTTCTTTTTCTGTTTCAACTGTAAACTTAATGTTAGGATGCTTTGAATTCAGATA
>JABUQX010101691.1:30000-42500 GCA_015478945.1 Trachelipus rathkii
TGAATTTGACTACTGGAGTCGGAGTCGGGGTCGGAGTCGAAAATTTTTGTTTAAGTTGAGCGGTGCGGAGTCGGAGTCGGAGTCGAAAATGTTTGTTCAAGTGGAGTCGGAGTCGGTCGAGTGAAAATCCAATTTGAATTTAAGGAGTCGGAGTCGGAGTCGGAGTCGAAAATTTTATTTTTACGACTCGCAGGCCGCTGATATATCTATATTTCTAAGTATATTATATATATATATATTATATATATATATTATATATATATATATATATATTATTAATATATATATATATATATATATATATTATATATTTTTTATATTATATATATATAAATATATATATATATATATATATATATATATATATATATATATATATATATTCATGTATTTTAACGAGACTATAGCAAAAAAAAAAAAACAACATTGGGGGCTAGCAACCCCCTACGGAACTTTCACGGATTAGAAACCCTGTCTACGACGAGGTGACGTCATCAAAAGTTGGGGTACCAAGTTTGCTGAATACAACGTTTCTAAGATTCCCTAATGGGGGATAAAACCGTTAGTAGAAATGCTCCAAGTACCTTCCCTTATGAAAATCCGTTGCTAATTATCGTCCAAGTTAAAAGGTGGAGTGAAAAGATAGTTAAAAACTATAGGGGAAAAACTAAACTATTTTGGAAGGAGATAAAAATGGTTCGAAATAAGAGGAAAGATGTTTTAAATAATGTAAAGACTCTGTATGGGAAGGTGGTTCAGGATGATATGGAAGTTGAAGAAAGATGGAGAGAAGTTTTCAAGGAATTACTTAATGCTGGGAAGGTAGACGAAGATGAGGAAAGAAGACAAGATAGAGTAAGAGAGAATATTAGGAAGTAAGAGATTAGGTGTAAAAATGTGGAACATTTTTAAAAGAATGAAATCGTAAATGCTTTGAATACAACGAAATTAGGATGATGCTAGGGTTTGGAATCCAAACGAATAGAAATCTTAAGGAAAGGAGGTAATTCTTTTGTGGAGTGGCTAAAGAGATTAGTTAATGTTGCTGGGAAGATTGACAATACTTCTTTCTTGTACCAATTTATATGGTAAAATGAGACAAAAAGGAGTTTTCTTATTTCAGAGGAAGAAGTTTATTGAATGTTGTAGGTAAAGAATTTAGAGGAGCTTTAATAATAAAAAAAAGTTTAAAGCTTTACAGATAAACATATTTAGAAGAGACAATGTATTTATGTTGGACAAGGATGTACTGATTAGGTGTTGACTTTGAGAATTCTAGAAGAAAAGTTGTCAGAAAAGAAGAAAGTCGTTTTACCATGCTTTCTTGAATTGGAAAAGGTATATTCTAGAATGTAAAAATTGAAGTTTTGGAGAGTATTTAAGAGTTATGGAATAAATTATTTGTCATTAAAGGCTATAAAAATATTCTATCGGAACAATAGAATATATGTTAGGATTACTAGAGGAAAGAGGAATGGTTTAAAGTTGAAGTGGTTCTGAGACAAGGTTGTGCTATATCCCCATGGTTGCTTAATATATTTACAGATATTGTTGCTAATAAAATGGATAGAATTGGTAAAGGAACTGATAATATGAGTCTTCATGAAGGGTAATTTGGAAATAAGAATTTTACATTTTGCAGATTATACTTTGTTGGCTCCTGATACAAAAGATAACTTTTATTTGGTTCTTGAGTTCAATCGAGTGTGCCAAGGAAAAGGATTAAAAATTAATCAGGTTATAAATAAAGTTATTAAAATTAGAAAATAACAAAAGAGACGATTCTCAAACTGGGTTGAATATCACAAAGGTGAATTGGGAAGCCTAACAGAGAACACAGTCTTTAGTTACTTAAGGATGGATACTGGAACTTTCGGAGGCATGAAAGAAGAGATTGACCATAATGTTGCATAGGGAGAAAGATTATTAAGTAACATTAAAGAATTATGGAAGAAGGGAAATTTAACAAGGTAGGTTAAAATGAAATTTTTTTAGTGTATATTTGGTCCAAATCTCTGTATGTATGTGAGACGTGGGAATTAAACTCTAAAATCTAAAGAAAAGAGTTGAAGATTGGGAATGAAAGTTTTGCGAGATATTTGTGGAGTAAATAGAAGATATAGAATTAGAAATGTAAGGGTAAGGGATATGGGCCGATAGGAGAAATATCTGATGGAAAGAGCAAATCAAGGGGCAGTAAGATGGTATGGACACATGCTTGAAATAAATTATAAAAGATTGGCTAAGAAAGCTTTTACCATAATTTTCTCACGCTTGTAGTACCAGAGAATAATTTCATTTATCCTAATAAATTTCAAACATTTCTTAAAATCTTGAACCGTTTCAGCATTCTTATTTTTCCCCAAGATATAATTTTTTAAAGATCTTAATTTAAACTTTGTCTCCTCTTGCACATGGTATAAGCCATCAACGCTCAAAATTTGATTTCCCAGTTCTTGTATTCTTTTGTTTGAAACGAAATTTTCGTCATCTAATGTTCGTCATAAGATTCACTCTAGATGCATATCACAATCATCTGCAAGCCTTGCACAATTTTTTCGACAGTGTATTTTAATTCTTTTCCGTTGGCTTTCAAATAGTTGACATTTACCAAGAGACAGCTTGTTATGCCATCATCATTCACAATTCCGAATGTAAATTGATCTTTATTTAATTTCAAATTTACATACCATTCCAAAGGGAATTCATGTTGTCCTAAGTAGTATAGTTACATAAGCTGACAGACGGCTTGTTGGGGGAGTCGTCGGCCCTTCAAGTCGTTTGTCAATACAGTCATATATTTTTTTTTAATAATCAGCCACCTTCATGGGTGTTTTTTAGTGCTTTTTTTTTATTTAATTTTTTTTCGCGGATTTCCCCCCCCCTTAAGGGGGGGGTGTTTCGGAGTTCACCAACGCGTTTTCGCTTAACCGCAAGGCCCGGCCGAACCGCGCCGAACCGTGCCGCACCGCACTGCACCACGCCGGACCGTTTTTTTTCGCTGTTTCACATCCTCGTTTTTCTATTACTCATCTACCTTCATGGTTCTTTTTAATCCAAAATATTTCAGCTTATTTCACGTAGGATCATGAATGTATTTTTCATATCCACGAATGCATCCATAGACACATACACTCACCCTTATACACACACAAACACACACCCCCACACCATCCCAGTCCATCCCTCCTACCCCGTTCCGTTATCCGTGACTCTCCATTCACCGTATCTCTATACCCATTCCATTCACCGTGACTGCTTTATCTGTCTGTGCTCTCCAAGAAGGTTTTCCTAATCCCCTATACCAGTGGTCGGCAAACTCGCTAGGCAACAGAGCCAAATATCAACAGTAACAACGATTGAATTTTTTTGAGAGCCAAATTTTTTAAACTTAAACTATTTAGGTAGGTATATTGTTTTTAACTTAATTAAGGTACTCTTCAGCTATCCTTTGCTAAAAACGTCCTCAATCTTATTGAGGTACATTCGCTGAGGTCGACCCCGTCCAACTCTCTCATCCACACTCGTCTTATATAGTTATTTCGTCTATCCTCTTTAATTCATGCCCCTCTGTATGTCTAAAATATCTCACATACCTTATCTATCCTCGAACACTGGCATCTTCTTTTCACTCGCACAACGCTCCTAAAATTAACTTAATGCTTTAATTAAAGTTTTAAGTCTTAATTAAACTATGGGTGCGTTGAATAAAGTTGTTATCATACTTAATAACGATATTATTTATTGATAAAATTAAATTGTAAGGTATCCATAAAATTAAATCATGACAATGACTGACAAATACTAATGTGAACAATGGCCTTGCATCTCCTTGGAAAGTTTGGGTAAGTCAGGTTTGTATGTTGTTGTTTTTAATTTTAGGCACGATTCCAGGCTCTCATCAATAAGACGACTTCTCAACTTACTCATGATAAGGTTCATGCCTGAAAATGATTGTTCGCATGAATATGTAGACCCAAATAAGGAAAGAACAACAAACGCTAGTTTTTTCAGCTAATTATATGAGTCAGGAATACTATTCCAGGTAATAAAAATCAACATATATTCCTTCTCCAGGTCTTTCAAAGCAGACCACTTGTGCTGTGAACAAAGTTCGCATTTGTTTTTCTCCAATATTTCTATATCAGCACAAAGAGGTTCAAATTTCGAGATTCCCAATTCTTTGTTTTTTAAATCCACCAATTACATTTCAAAGTTGCCAATGTCAATATTAAAAAGAGAAAAATTTAATTCTGTTACCGTAGCATTAAGAGGTTTTTTAGCAAAATGCTAACGTAGCTTTGCTGTTTCTGAATTCTTGAAACGTGTTGAGAAAAGCTTCCTTCATATTTAAAAGTGTTGTTTTGAAAGAGCAAATTGTCAATATCAGAATTATTTTCTTGCCGATATTTCAACAGGCTTGGAAAGTGAATCAAAGTTTTTCTTTCAAATTCTTGAGCAAAAAGAAAATTTATTTTCGAATGAAATAACTTCCTCTAACATCGAAAAAATGTGCTTATCCTTTCCCTCTAGTTAACGATTAAGCTGATTTAGATGAGACGAAACGTTTACCCATGAAATAATTTTTTGGATCCTACTGATCGTTCGTTAGTTCTGGAAAGTGAACACGCTTCTCAAGAAGAAATGCTTTAATTTATGTTAATAAGGAAGTGAAACGTTTCAAAACGTTTCCTCTTGATAAACAATGTACTTTGTCATGCAGTAGAAGGTCTGCGTACTTACTCCATTTCAACTAAAAATTCTTTAAATTGGCGATGATTAACAGCTTTAGCTATAATTGAGTTGATAATCTTAATCACCATTTCCATAACTTTGCAAATTTCTTCTCGAAATGTCTGAGAACAAAGCGCTTCTTGATGAATGATGCAATGGTAAGTAAGTATCTTGTGATTAATTTTTTCTTTCAAAATAGCAACAAACCTGATTCTTACGCCGGTCATACTTTTCGCCCAGTCTGTTGAAATTGACACAATTTTATCGTGTGGAATATGATGTTTTTCAATGCACTCAATTACAGAACTTGCTATATCCTCTCCACGTGTTTGACCTTTGAGTGGCAAGTTCTTCTTTAGGACCTGTGGATGAAATAAATGGAACAAAAATGAAACTTGCGCTGTATCATTTATGTCGCAAGACTCGTCAACTGTTATTGATAAAGTTGAAACCAATTTAAGATATTCGACTTGCTGGTTGGTTATATTCGAAGACAATTTGAGTGTTCTATCTTTCACTGTTTTAGCAGACAATGATAACTCTTTAATTTTTTTTTAGAATATCTCTCCTTTGTTCTTAAAATCCCGAAATAGCTTTTCGGATGTATTTATAAAACAACTTTATATGTATTCTCCGTCTGTATATGGTTTTCATCTCTTAGCAATCTCTTGACAAACCACAAAACTTGCAATATTAACATTGTTGGAAGATTGCATCCAGTAATTAAATACAGAACTTGATTTTTCTTGACTCTTCTGAAGTTCCTCAACTTCTTTCATCCTTGCATCACCGACATGATATTTAGTACTAAATGACAAGTGTTTAGTTGTAAAGTGTCTCTCCAAATTTGATTTCTTGCTATGAGCCAATTTTTTCTTACAAATAAGACAGGTCGGAAGGTCATTTAAGTTTTGAATAAACGCGAAAGTCTCGGTCCATTCAACTTTAAATTCACGGTTTTCGTCTTCCGTTTTTCTTTGCTTCTTCTTTGTAGCCATGTCAAACAGGGCACCTAGACAAATATTTCATTTTATAATTGTCGTAGATAGAATAGCATTACTTATTCTATTTACAAATTTATATTATTTTATATATATTTTATAAATTTTTAACCCCAATGAATAATAACAATAAACTATCTTCCTTACAAAACGACAATAATAATAAAGCCACCAACACAAAATAATTACAATTCTTAAATTGATGATAAAAATACCTGTAGGATTTACAGCTGGTTGGAAAAATACAGGTAACTTTATGATTCGAGTAGGAACTTTTGTCACACGCGGGCGATTTGCGGACGCGACTAGCACTAACCACTGCACAATGAGACTGTTGATTGACTGGCTCACTCAACTCGTTCATGAAGCGCGCGCGCCTCCCCAACCGAAGGGCTGGTGGTGGAACCTTTGAGTGGAGGCAAAGCACTTCGGACAGAGGCAGGTGGAAGTGCCAACTACAGGGGTGCGTAATTTAACTACAATTCTAGTCTTTCTGCGGGGGCAGGCACTCTGAAGTAATACAATGTAGAACACGATGCAAAAGAACGACTCGAACGAATACGAAGTTGACATTTAATCAATTTCTGGAAATGGTTTTTAATCATTAAATTTCGACTTCAGAGCACAATCGCCTCTAAAGAAAAAGACACAATAAACACCCCAAGTATGTAAAAAATAGAAAAATGAGAAAACCAGTCATCACGAAATTTCAATTGCACGTGAATTTTGTGGAAGAGCCACACTCAAGAGGCCAAAGAGGCCGCATGATGGCTCGCGAGCGCGGTTTGCCGACCACTGCCCTATACCATAGATTTCATTGAACCTATGAAATTCGCATTTCACTATCTATATATGCTATGTTTTTCTACACCGATATATATATATATAATATATATAATAATATATAATAATAATATATATATATAATATATTATTATATAAATATATATAATAATATATATATGGCTGTCTTCGTGCTCTCTTGGAAGGTTTCACAGCTAATCCACGAACCCTTGGGCCCCTCTTTAAAGGAGTGGTCACCACTTTGTCATTTTATACTACCTTAAGCCCATAGAATATATGTACCATGCGTAATTGCGCATACATGTATATAGGCATTCATGCGTTTGCGCATAACATCTTCTATCTTCTGAAGCGAATCATCCCACCCACAAGAATGAACAAAGGAATTGTGGGAATTTAAAAAATGTGACCTATACCAGTCACTAACCGAACTGGAACTCGACCCGTAACCTCTTAAGGAAGTGTATAGGACTTAACAGATTGTGTTCGCCTAAATGGCCGATAATAAGTAAACATTTAGTCCTTACATATAAAGGGTTTTATGCAATACAAAAAAAATTTTTGTAATATCATTTCTATAATTAAAATGTTTAAAAAAAGAGTGTTGTCATCTCGATATTTTCATTTTTATATATATTTCACACCATATATATATATATATATATATAGTATATATATATATACTATATATATATATATATATATATATACTATACTATATATATTATATATATATAATTAATTTATATATATATATAGCTCAATAATATATAAAAATATATATATATATAAATATATATATAGTATATATATATATAGTATATATATATTATATATATATATATAATATATACTATCCTATATATAATATATATATATATATACTATATATATAATATGAATAATATATACTATTATGACTATTATAATACATTACACCTATAATAAATATCATTAATATATATATTATATATAGTATGGGTATATATATATATATAGATAGAGTATAGTACCTATGAACTGAATATTTTTTTTTAGGATTTCCAGCTATTGATCGTTTCGTTTTTTCTGGAAAAAGTGAATTCGCCTAACAAGAAGAAAAAAAAAATGTTTTCAAATTTTTTGTATTAATAAGGATGTGAAACGTTTTCCAAACGTTTCCCTCTTTGATAAAACCCCAACATACTTATTGTTTATGCGAAGGAAAAAAAAAGAAATTTCTCATTACTCAGCTCTCCAGATATTACAAAACTTAAGAAGTTCTTTAAAACTGGCGACGGGATTTGTAGATTTTATAGCTATTAAAATTGAGTTGGATTAATTCTAAATCAACCGAAGTTTCCAATAAACTTTGGCCAAAATTTCTTTTTTCGAAAAAATGTCTGAAAGAAACAAAGCGGGCTTCTTGGATGAAATGGAGCCCAATGGTAAGTAAGTATCTTTGGTTATTGCTTTTCAAAAATAGCCAAACAGAAAACCTGAATTTGTTCTTACGCCCGGTTCATACTTTTCTCAGTCCATGTTTCTTAAAAAACTGGGACACAATTTTTATCTTTTAGGTAATATGATGTTCCATAGCCACTCGATAACAAGTAAGATAAACTTTTGTCTATAATATTCCCTTTCCACACAGTAATGTGTTTTGGGGACCCTTTTGTCGTGGCAATTTTAAATTTCCTTAAAAAAAGTTTCTTAGGGCAACCTTTTTGGATGAAAATAAAAATGGAAAACAAAAATGGAACTGCGCTGTTAGCTTCATTCAATTTTATGGGTCCGCAAACTCGGTCAAAAAACTGTTTATTGGTAAGT
This sequence comes from Trachelipus rathkii, assembly GCA_015478945.1. Classification (NCBI taxonomy): domain Eukaryota; kingdom Metazoa; phylum Arthropoda; class Malacostraca; order Isopoda; family Trachelipodidae; genus Trachelipus; species Trachelipus rathkii. The sequence goes on from JABUQX010101691.1 coordinate 38,349, forward strand.
TTGGAACCAAAAATTTAATATTCGGGACTGCTGGTTGGTTTATTATTCGAAACCAATTTGGGAGTGTCTCTTATCTGTTTATGTTTTAAGCAGCAATGATACTCCTTCTTTAAATTTTTTTAGGAAAATTATTTCTTCTTACCTTTGTTCTTAAAAAAAAAATCCGCAAAAATAGGGCTTTTTGAATGTAATTTACGAAAACCTTAATATTGCTTCCCCTTCTGTATATGGTTTTGTTCTCTACTTATATCAAAATCTCCTTGGAGCACGAAACAAAAAAAAACCCCACAGGAAACTTTACCCAATATTAATCCAATGTTGGGAAAGATTTCGGCATTCAAGTAAAAATTAAATAAATAAATTAACAAAAAAAACTTGATCTTTTTATCATTGGGAACTTTCTTTCTTAGTATCCCTCAACTTTCTTTTTTTTTCATTCCCTTTGGAGGCCAAAATCTATCCGGCACCCGACGGACTATGCAACACAATTACACGAAACAAACAACCGACAAACTATGACCAAGTTTGTTTTTTAGTATTGTATTTAAAAAATGTGGTCTCTTTCAACCAAAAATTTGATTTCTTTGCTTATTTTAAGACCAAAATTTTTTTCTAAACCAAAATAAGGACAGGCCGAGAACAGTCCATTTAAGTTGAAAATTTAAAACCGAATGTCTCTGTCCATTTCAACTTTAAAATCACGGTTTTTCGTTCTTCCCGTCTGCTAACCTCCTTGAGTCAGTTCAAAAAAACAAGCCCCCTAGGCAAACTATTCCATTTAAATGTCGAGAGAAGGAATATAAGCGCATAACAATCAACAAAATATATCATAAAAAAAAAAAAAAAACCCCAAAAAAAAACAAAAACAGGCCACCCAAAAAACAACCCAAAAATAAAAGTCCTGTAAAAGAAAATTATAGAGCCCGCCCATCAGCGCTAACTCCAGCCAGCCGACCCAGACAAAAAGATCGCGGAACGAACAAGGCACTAGTAAAACGAATCATCACAATTGATGAAATTGAGTACTATGAGGTCGTGCAATTCACATCCAAAACAGGAAAAAGACTGAACATAACATTATAAAATGAGAATCTATTTAGGAAGTTATAACAATAAAAAAAAATAATGAAAGAATTAAGAAACAAACATAGAAATAATAAAACAAGTTAAACAAGAAAAAGAATGAGGAAGGAGGAAGGAAGAAGAAGGAGAAAGGAGGAAGACTTGTATTATAGCAATTGAGTGATTGCAGTAATACTTTTTGTTTATAAACATTTTTGGTTTTACTAAAATTTTAGGAAATTTTATTAAAAAAGTCGTAGCAGACGAGTGATTGTATGTAGCGGCACATTGCACAGGTGTGGATACTGTGAGGCATTGAGTTAGTAAACATACACTTAGCACGATTATATATATTTTCAGTGATGTAGAGCACAAATAACATAGTTTCAATACTCTTAAAGGAGTCTAAGAACACATATGAGATATGGTTGAACCCTAAATCGTGATTTGGTCTTTAAAAGGAAATTTTAAAAACCTAAAAGTTATTAATTACATGGACTTATGCTCTAACAGCAGCTTTATATTACACAAATATATGAAACTTAGCACAGAGAATTTAAACGACATTCTCTTAATCATACACAAAGGCAACAAATGTAGCACAACAAAGGTATTTACGTTTAAACGTTGCACAACTAATGTACTCGAGTTAAATCATGTACTCGATTTGTTTAATGTGTACACAGTCTAACTTATTTAAACTTAAACATTCTCAAACTATATGTTTTCTTTTGTAATTTTTACTTTACGTCCATTAATTTAACGAGTAATCAGTATATAAACAATAATTTTATGTTTTTAATTAAAGATAAAACTAATCATTTACATTATTCATTCAAATTCAACTAAAAATGTTTCAAAGTTTATTGTTTAAAAATTATTTTAATACTTTTTATTTATAAAATTTTAATTATTTTGGTTATAAACATTTTGTTAATTTTATTTATTGTTTTAAAAATTATTTTAATACTTTTTATTTATAAAATTTTATTTATTTTGTTTATAAACATTTTGTTTTTACTAAAATTTTAAGAAATTTTATTAAAAAACATATACTTTACAGACCTTAAAGCAGTAAAACAGTAAATCAAGCCACCCAACATGCATATCTACAGAAGGGGGCTAATACTCTTTTGTTTTACTGCTTTACTGCTTTACTGCTTTACTGCTTTACTGCTTTACATCATATTTTAATATATAGTGAGACAATTTTATTTAAAAAACATGTTACTTTTTAAGACCCTAAAGCAGTAAAACAGTATATCAATAGCGCAAATGCATAGCAACAGAAGGGGATAATACTCTTTTGTTTTACTGCTTTACGGCTTCACTGCTTTACATCATATTTACTTAGATAATGAGACAGTTTTATTAAAAACATGTACTTTAAAGACCCTAAAGCAGTAAAACAGTAAATCAAAACCAAATGCATAGGCATCATGAAGGAATAATAGGCTTTTGTATTTATTGCTTTACTGCTTTACTGCTTTACTGCTTTACTGCTTTACATCATATTTTAAAAAATATTGAGACTAGCTTATTAAACATTTTATGTTTTTTACATTACATCATTTACATTTATTATTATTCATTCACTGCTTAACTAAAAATTATTTCAAAAGTTTTTTAAATAATTTGTATTTGTTTTATTATTATTATTATTATATTAAAATTTATTACTTATAGCTATTATATTATTATTATTATTATTATTATTATTATTATTAAATTAATTATTATTATTATTATTATTATTATTATTATTATTATTATTATATAAGTTTTACTTTTAACTTCTAATTCTCTAAATATTTTTTTCTGATTTTCATTTATTTTCGTTAATACTAGTTCTAGAAAATAGTTTGCATAGAAAATAAGAGGCATATTTAAATTTATTTAGTTTTCCTGACCCGGTTTCTCCGTAAACCTCGAAAAACATCAGAGTTGTTCTTCTAACATTTGAATGACTTATAAAATAAGATTTCAGGAGCCTGTTGTCAAATTAGATTTTAGATTTTTACATTTCATATAATATTTATTAAGGAACAATACGTTGAACTTTATGTTAATGTCTGCAGTTTTAAATTTTTTAGTAGTAAGCCTCAGGCTATTTCAGTTTTTGAGCTTCGGCCATGATTAGTTGCAAAATTTGATATGACTGGTGAGATATCAGGTATAGTTGTTTTATGTTCCGGAATAAATGTTCATATATTTTACTAGGTTTAAAGCGGTGCTGGTATGCCCTATCTGTTAATCTATTAGTTGTGTAACCAATATACGTCGACGTTCAGTCAGACTCGGAACATGCGAATTGGTACACGATATGGTGATAACTGAAAGGGCATCCTTAGTAGAGAAAATTTCTTAATATTCTCTAGTTTTTCGGTATAGTTTAACTGCGATTTTTGGGTTGCTTGTAGATTTAATGTGTGGGTGTTAATAATGCCGCGTAGGCATTTTTCCTCTTTATTGAAGTCTTTTGCATTTGAAGTTTTAAAATAAAAGGTAATGCTTTCAGAGATATTGTTCGTATTATCCTGTTTTTTATAGAGTTTGTTGATGGTTTTGTTAATTATTTTTTTCCGTTAAATTTAAAGGGTGGTTACAGTTGATCAGGTTCTGTTTAATTCTTTGAACTTCAACATCAAATGATTCCCAATCCGAGCACAATTATAAGCCCTTTATATATGAGCGTTTTTTACAATTGAAATTCTTGTATACTTCTGCTGGAGTAGGAGCTTGTAATTAACGGTACAGACCATTATCAGTTGAGGTTGGCTTGACATGTATGCCTGTAGAAAAGGTTTCATATCACTTAATTTTGATTTTAATATCCAAAAAGTTAATAATATTATTTTGAGATGTTTCAGATGTAAATTTGAGGCAAGAAAGGTTTTGCAAGCGGTTGATAAACTGATAAATGTCTGTATGGTTCCTAAATATAGTAAGGGTGTCGTCAACATATCTTACATAAAAGACTGGGTTAAATGTATTGTTTTCCCTCAAAATTTCATTTTCTAGCTCCGCCATGTAAAAGTCAGCGAATGTAGGGCCCAGAGGTGAACCCATGGCAACACCATCCTTTTGCAG
>JABUQX010101691.1:47500-52371 GCA_015478945.1 Trachelipus rathkii
AAAATAATATTTAAATAATAATAATAATTATAATAATATAATATAATAATAATAATAATAATAATAATAATAATAATAATAATAATAATAATAATAATAATAATAATAATAATAATAATAATAATCTTTGAAATAATTTTAGTTAACAGTGAATGAATAATATAAATGTAAATGATTAATTAAAAACATAAAATGTTTTTAATAAGATAGTCTCAATATTTATTAAAATATGATGTAAAGCAGTAAAGCAGTAATGCAGTAAAACAAAAGCCTATTATTCCTTCATGATGCTATGCATTTGCGTTATTGATTTACTGTTTTACTGCTTTAGGTTCTTTAAAGTTTACATTGTTTTTAATAAAACTCTCATTATATATTAAAATATGATGTAAAGCAGTAAAACGTAAAGCAGTAAAGCAGTAAAACAAAAGAGTATTATCCCCCTCTGTTGCTATGCATTTGCGCTATTAATTTACTGTTTTACTGCTTTAGGGTCTTTAAAGTACATGTTTTTAATAAAATTGTCTCATTATATATTAAAATATGATGTAAAGCAGTAAAGCAGTAAAGCAGTAAAGCAGTAAAGCAGTAAAACAAAAGAGTATAAGCCCCCTTCTGTTGCTATGCATTTGCGCCTATTGATTTACTAGTTTTACTGCTTTAGGCTGTAAAGTACATGTTTTTAATAAAATTTCTAAAAATTTAGTTAAAAAAACAAAATTTGTTATAAACAAATATAAATAAATGCCAAAAGTAAAAGTATTTTTATAATTTTTAAAACAATAAATAAAATTAACAAAATGTTTATAACCAAAATAATTAAAATTTTATAAAATAAAAAGTTTAAAATAATTTTTAATCAATATACTTTGAAAATTTTTAGTTTGATCAATTGAAGGAATAATGTAAATTGATTAGTTATTATCTTTTAATTAAAAACATAAAATTATATGTTTATACTTATTACACGTTAAAATATGACGTAAGTAAAAAACAAAGAAACATTGAGTTTGTTTCTATATGTTAAAATAAGTTAGACTGTGTACACATTAAACAAATCGAGTACATGATTTAACTCGAGTACATTAGTTGTGCAACGTTTAAACGTAAATACCTTTGTTGTGCTACATTTGTTGCCTTTGTGTATGATTAAGAGAATGTCGTTTAAATTCTCTGTGTTAAGTTTCATATATTTGTGTTATATAAAAGCTGCCTGTTAGAGCATGAAGTCCATGATTAATAACTTTTAAAATTTTTAAAATTTCCTTTTGAAAGACCAAATCACGATTTAGGGTTCAACCATATCTCATATGTGTTCTTAGACTCCTTTAAGAGTATTGAAACTATGTTATTTGTGCTCTACATCACTGAAAATATATATAATCGTGCTAAGTGTATGTTTACTAACTCAATGCCTCACAGTATCCACACCTGTGCAATGTGCCGCTACATACAATCACTCGTCTGCTACGACTTTTTTAATAAAATTTCCTAAAATTTTAGTAAAACCAAAAATGTTTATAAACAAAAAGTATTACTGCAATCACTCAATTGCTATAATACAAGTCTTCCTCCTTTCTCCTTCTTCTTCCTTCCTCCTTCCTCATTCTTTTTCTTGTTTAACTTGTTTTATTATTTCTATGTTTGTTTCTTAATTCTTTCTCATTATTTTTTTATTGTTATAACTTCCTAAATAGATTTCTAATTTTAATGTTATTGTTCAGCTTTTCCTGGTTTTGGAGTGTAACTGCACGACCTCAGTACTCAATTCATCAATTGTGAATGAGTCGTTTATAGGGCTTCGTCCCGAACGCTCCTCTGGATACCGATCCTTCATCCCAGGACTCATTTTTATTTTAAGTAAAAGGTGTGTTGTGTGTGTGTGTGTGTGTGAGTGTGTAAGTATGTGTTTATGTATATGTGTGTATGGATGATAGCGATTTTATCTCTCTCTCTCTCTCTCTCTCTCTCTCTCTCTCTCTCTCTCTCTCTCTCTCTCTCTCTCTCTTTCTCTCGTTGTATATATATATATATATATATATATATATATATATATATATATATATATATATATATATTATATATATATATATATATATATATATATATATAATATATATATATATATATATATATATACTATATATATAGTATATAAATGCATATATATTAAAATGCAAGATAAACGAGATTTAATTTGGGAAAAGTATGGAAATAGCTGATTCCAAATTTTTGCTATGCATAAAACCCTTTATATGTAAGGACTAAATGTTTAGTTATTATCGGCCATTTAGGCGAACACAATCTGTTAAGTCCTATACACTTCCTTAAGTGGTTACGGGTCGAGTTCCAGTTCGGTTAGTGACTGGAGGAGGTCACTTTTTTAATGACCACAATTCCTTTGTTCATTCTTGTGGGTGGGATGATTCGCATTCAGAAGATAGAAGATGTTATGCGCAAACGCATGATGCATATACATGTATGCGCAAACGCATGGTACATATACATGGCTAAGTAGTATAAAATGACAAGTGGTGACCACTCCTTAAAGAGGGCCCAAGGGGTTCGGGATACCTGTGAAACCTTCCAGAAGATATATATATATATATATATATATATATATAATATATATATATAATATATATATATATATAATATATATATATATATATACTACATATATATATATATATATATATATATATAATATATATATATATATATATATATATATATATATATATATATATATATATATATATATTGTATATATTGCTATTTCTAGGAAATTTGGTTTTTATAATGAATAATAAAACCAATGCTCTAAACATGATGTAATTAAAATTTTTTTTTCTTAAAATAGTTTTCTTTATTAAATCCTCGAAAATTAAAATAGTAAAAACAAGTAGACAAATTACAGGAATGGAATCTCTTCAAAATTAACAAAGATCAGTGGTTCAGCAAAAAATTACAAATCAACGTTTCGGGAAATATATCATTCCCATCATCAGGATATCAAAGTTTTATTTTTATCAAAATTTATAAAAACAGCACATTCGTTAATGCGAAAAAATAGCATCCAAAAAAGGTTATGGTATCAGTTGAATACATTATTTAAATTATGAGAGCTGCAATTTGTAAGGACCACTGTCACTGTTGAGAGAGGGTTTAAGACTGGAGATATAGAGTGATTCTAGAATCTTTAAATCAGTAAATTGGTTGGTTTGTGTCAGTATCTTGAAATGTTGTATATTTATAGGGTGATTTTTATTATGGCTATGGTTTCTGATACTAGATGCGGGAGGGTTGGTGAAAAGTGAACCCGTTCTAGCTAAGTGGCCTCTATGCTCGTCCATCCTAACGGGGAGTTGGCGTTGAGTACTACCAACATAGGTGTCTTGACAGTCACCACATGAATATTTATATACGACGGACGAGCGCAGAGGAGCAGGTAGGGGGTCTTTATGATTTAGAAGGGAACCTATGGAGTAGTTAGTTGTATAAAGAAAAATAGGTTTTTAGTTGAGGATAAGAATTTGATAGAAGTTTTGTGATTTCTTGTTTAATTTTAGTATAATGATGGTCGTAAAAAGGTATTTTAATATAGAAAGGTTGTTTAGAAGGTAGCATAGGGGGTTCAATCGATCGGTGAATATATTTTATTAAGAAATCTTTTTATTAAGTTGTATATTAAGGACGAAGGGTATAGGTTAGAGTTAAAATGTTTAGTTATAAAAGAAAGTTCTGTATGAAGTTCCAAATAGCCAGATGTTAAATGGTAGGCTCTGTATATTAGGGTGATTATGCTACTGCATTTATAAAGAAATGGTACGTGGCGAAAAGAAGTTTTGTGCAAGGTTGGTGAAGGTGGGTTTTCGGTGTATACTTAAAGAGATTCGTGGGTTAATCTTTTTAATGCTCAAATCTAAAAAAGATAAAGTATCGTTAGTTTCTTCTTCTGTAGTGAATTTAATGTTAGGTAGTTGACAGTTGAGGAAATTTAAGAAGGGGGTAACTTTATGTTTGTTAGAAAAAAGCAGAAAGGTATCGTCTATATAACGTTTATAGTAGGAAGGTTTACAATTTTGGGGGCAGAGTCAAGCCAGATTGATTCGTAATGTTTTAAATATGTGTTTGCAAGAATAGAACTAAGAGGAGAGCCCATAGCAAGAGAGTTAGTTTGAGAATATAATTGATTATCAAAGAAGAAATAGGTATCAGAGACAGCCAGAGTTAATAGTTCTTTAAAATCGGATTTCGTGAAATTCATGAATGTAGATTGAGTATGGAAAATTATATTTAATAAGATATCTATAGCTTCAGAGGTAGGAATATTAGTGTATAATGATTCTATGTCAAAACTAACCATATGAAATTTATGGAGATTGTTGATAGAGGAAATCCATGATTTAAATGAGTAAGAATTTTGAATAGTATATTGATTTATACTGAAAGGTGTTAAATAGGGGACTAAAAATTTTGCTAAATTGTAATTATGTGTGTTGTAAGAGGCTAGAATAGGGCGGATGGGAATGTTATTTTTATGAATTTTTGGGAGACCATATAAGGTACCAGGAGCGGAGCCTCTAGAGTAGCATGTATCATATTGGGATTTGTTTAGTAGATTTTTTGTATGAAATTTTCGTAATGCACGGTTTAATTTATCTTCTAAATTTAAAGATAGCTTTAGTGGGTCTCGTTGTGAAAGTTTAAATTTGCTAGTATCAGATAATATATTTTTTACTTTAGTTACGTAATCGGATTTATTTAAAATAACTACCCTATAAATATACAACATTTCAAGATACTGACACAAACCAACCAATTTACTGATTTAAAGATTCTAGAATCACTCTATATCTCCAGTCTTA